>PISX010023160.1:0-30277 GCA_004024625.1 Mellivora capensis
GGGGGAGGAAAAAGGAGGTTTCACTAGAACTTTCATATGCTAAAGAGGACCTACAGGATACCAGAGGCCTTGAGGCCTTGCCATTGTCAAGGTCATTTTTCCCTCTAGCAAGGTATTAACGTTAAAGAGTTGGGAGATTCCTAAAGAAGGTCACGTATGTCCCACCCAGGAGTGGGGGAGAGGGAAGGTTGGAGGGTGCCAGCTTCTGCTTTGTCCTCAGCCCACCCGCCTTCTGTTCCCTCATCATTTGTACCCTGGTATTGTACCAGTGTCACTGTATTCTACACCGTCACACACTTGCAGAGAAGGATAACGATGCTGTAAAAGTTGTCTCTCAAATAATACAAAAGCTCCCCGCTTTCCCACTTTTCCAGCCACTAGCCCCTTGTGGGACCAGTTCCCAGAACAATTTCTGTAAGAACCTTGAAGAGAATTAAATGTCCTCAGTCAATGAACTGCATCTTCTCTATTCTTCCATTGTTACTTTTCCTCTTGGGATACAACTTTTAAGCTGCTACTGGCTTGATGCAGGAAACATCTTAAAACGAGAATTATTTTTCAGATTCCTTAATCTCAGCACTTTTTATCTATTAACTTTTTTTTTTCAATATAGCTAGTTCTATTGTGGGATCAGCTTTTGTTGCCATTGTATAAAATGGAGTCCTATATTGTTTATCGCATGTAATTATTTTTGTAGTTTTTAAAGATCTAATTGTTACCAATTTAAATCAGGCACTGGTATCACGTTTCAGCAAATTTTTTTTTCTAGAATACTCTCCATCCCCCACTTTGTGAAAATTAACATAATTACGTATTTTCTTTGTCTTTTCTTTCTCTTTTTTTAAACAGCAACCCAGGCTGTTAACTCTTCAGGACCCAAGAACCCTTCAGGACTCAAGCTGCATCACAGGAGCCCTGAGAAAGCAGTTAGGAATCAGAATGTGCTTTAACCCAGCCACTGAATTCAAAGGGTTACACTCTGCTGGAAGCTAGGGGACTGCTTGGCGATGGTGGCAGAAGTAAGATGTGTTCCTCATGCTACCTGGCTTGGGAGCGCCACCGCCACCGTATCTTCTTACTGGGAGCAAGGTACTGGAAATTCCCCTTCTACCTAAAAATAGAAGACCAAGGGCGCTTGCTATAGGAATTAGAGAGAAGTACGTAGTATTTCTAGAGCTCTTTGGAATTCTTTAAGAGACTATGTTATATTCTCTTATTATATTATATATTATAATATGTATATTATAATATATTATATTATATTATATATGATATATAATGTTATATAATAATATATTATATTATTATATTATATATTATATTAAATGTTATAAAAACACAAGCTATTTCTTTTATTGTTAAATTATGTTTCTATTGTAAGGGCCTATTTAGCCAGAGCGATTCCATCTTGGATTAAACAGTCATTTTGTTGTTTATGCAGTAAAACTTAAACTGCCCCCCTCCCCCAGGGGACTTACTTAAAAGCAAGCCCTGGAAACCAGTCCCAGGTAACAAAGCCCAAATACAAGGGTGGGTCAGGCCAGGTGGAGGTATCCAATCAGTGGGGGCGCATACTGTCTCCCTAGCTACCAAGGAGTGTGGGTACAGCCTTTTGGGCGCCAATTCTGACCAAGGTGATAGGCTAGTTCAAATATCTACTAGGGTAAATTGTAATTCAATTGGTCACTTATGTGTGACCTAGCATGACTGTGCAGTTTTCTCTGTGCGTTACAATCTCATTGGCCACCTGTGCATGGCCAGGCCCAACCACATGGCCTTTGCCCTTAAAAGCTAGTCTGTAAGGCAGAGAGAGGTCCCCTCTTTGCAAGAGATGGCCCTGGCCGGTCAGTTTGATTCTCAATGCTTGGCATGAAATAAAGCTTTGCTTGACCTTCGCTCTGTATCAGTCTCGTTCTTTGTCCATGGACCCAACACTATCACCAATAACTCTCCAAGGGGAGCTTTTTTTTTTTTTTTTTTCAAATTAAGAGTCCCCTCTGCCTGCCTCTCTGCCTACTTGTGATCTTTGTCAAATAAATAAAAAAAACTTTGGGGCGCCTGGTTGCCTCAGTCGTTAAGCGTCTGTCTTCAGCTCAGGTCATGATCCCAGGGTCCTGGGATCAAGTCCCACACTGGGCTCCCTGCTTCTCGGGAAGCCGGGTTCTCCCTCTCCCACTCCCTCTGCTTGTGTTTCCTCTCTGGCTGTGTCTCTCTCTGTCAAACAAAATAAAATCTTAAAAAAAAAAAAAGTCCCAATACTGTAAATCGCTAAGTACCAAGAGAACTTTGCCACGCAAAGAGCATGCAAAAGCAGCAAAAAGAGGCAAAAATCAGCCTCTGAATCAATTACTGCTGTCCCTCACGTAGCATGATTTACTGCCTGCTGGACAACAGTGAGAGGAGAGAAGGGAGACGGAAAGGTAGGAGAAGTAATCCTAAATGGAAGCCCCAAAGTGCTTGTGGAAAGGGAAGGGAGGAACCATGTGTGGTGTGGAGACAGAGAAACAGTGCTTGACGGAAGGGAAGTCTGCTAATGTGGGAAGGAAAAACAAATCCTGTTTTGAGTTATAAAACAGGGAGGAAGTCAGGAAGTGGAAACTCAGGAATGACTGTGAGAAGGATTTGGTCATATTTTGAAAGAGCTCTGGGCTGTACAAAATTAAAGCCCCACTCTGCAGACCGGTACAAAGGAGAGGTGTTCTAGCTTTCTCTGGTTTCATTACCCAGTTTATGTCATCTGTGAAGAATTAGCTCTAGGAGCTCTATGTGGACTAATTTATACTATTCAGGTGTTCTTAAATGAATAACTAATAGTCCGTTGTGGGGATATATTGACTGGTACCTCCTTTTGTTTGCTGCAACTACCCGCTTCCAAAGACGGATTCTATTCGGATCTCTCCGTGTCCCTCTCACCGAAGTGTGTGTAGTGAACGGTTCGGACCCCAGTTTTCTCATCCGCCTCAGTTAAAGACCCAGGTTCCAGGCTTTTATCCTCTCCGGCCCACCCTCCCCGACCTTATTCATTTCCTAAACCAGCCTTCCTCAGAGCATGGTCTGCAGACCCTTGGCATCCCAGTCTTGAGGACCTCCTGAGTTAAAAACTTTTTCATAATAACTGTAAGATTACCTGCCTATCTCACTGATGGCACAAAAGCAAGGTGGACAGCAGGGAAAGCTGTCGTTGCCTTAGCACGAATGTCGCCTGCTGGAACGGTAATGGCTGTCACTGCACATGCACTCGCAGTAAAAAAAACTATGGCAAAGTCAAAGTTATCAGTTTTATTAAACCTCAGTCCTTAAAGGTAGGAAGATAGGCAGAGAGCTCTGGGCCGCATGCTGACGTAGGGTTGGAGCACTGTCGCACTGAGCTGCTGGCTGAATCCGCTGCTTTTTGGTGGCATCCCGTTTTTGCTTGAGAATACGAGCGAGGAGAGGACTGTCATTACTCAGACTTGCGTATCTGGCCATGATTTTCTCTTTTTTTTTAAGATTTTATTTATTTATTTATTTGACAGACATTTATTTATTTGACAAATAGGCAGAGAGGCAGGCAGAGACAGAGAGAAGGAAGCAGGCTCCCAGCTGAGCAGAGAGCCCGATGCGGGGCTCGATCCCAGGACCCTGGGATCACGACCCGAGCTGAAGGCAGAGGCTTCAACCCACTGAGCTACCCAGGCGCTCCTGGCCATGATTTTCTTGAAAATAAATGAAGCCTGTCACCTCAAGGAAAACAACAGGTGGTATTTTTTTTTTTTTAAGATTTTATTGTTAAGTAATCTCCACAACCAACGTGGGGCTTAGACTCACAACCCTGAGATCAAGAGTCCCCTATTTCACTGACTGAGCCAGCCATGTGCCCCAACAGACAGTATTTTTATTTTTTATTTATTTTTTGAAAGATTTTATTAATTTATTTGACAGAGATCACAAGTAGGCAGAGAGGGAGGCAGAGAGAGAGGAGGAAGCAGGCTCCCCGCTGAGCAGAGAGCCCAATGAGGGGCTGGATCCCAGGACCCCGAGACCATGACCTGAGCCGAAGGCAGAGGCTCAACCCACTGAACCACCCAGTCGCCCCTTTAATCTCATCTTTAATGATGGTTTACCCCACTGAGTCACCCAGGCACCCCGTCCTCACTGATTTTTTTTTTTTTTGTCTTGTCCTCACTGATTTTTAAGAGTGTTAAGAGATTCTAGGGTGCTTGGCTGTCCCAGTCCGTGGATCATGTGACTTGATCTCAGGGTTGTGTGATCGAGGCCCACTTTGAGTGTAAGGATTATTTTAAAATCTTTTTTTTTTCAAAAGACTTTTATTTATTTGAGAGATAGACAGGGATAGTGAGAGAGAGCATGAGCAGGGGGGAGAGGGAGAAGCAGGCTCCCTGCTTAGGGAGGGACATGGGGCTCGATCCCAGGATGCTGCGATCATGGCCTCACCAGAAGGCAGACGCTTAACTGACGGAGCCACTCAGGTGCCCCCAAAATAAAATCTTACCAAAAAAGTGTCAGGAGATCCTGAGACCGAAAGTTTGCAAATGGTTGCTCTATAGAAATGCTTCCTAGAGTGTGTTATTTGAAAGTTTGACCTTTGGGATCCTCTAATTCTGTGCTATCCAATATATCCGATATGGTAGCCAGTAGTCTCATGTGGTTACTTAAATTTATGTTAAATAAAATGAAAACTTCAGTTCTTCAGCTGCACTGGCTACATTTTAGGGACTCAACAATCCAGTATGGCTAGCAGAGTGTAGACCATTTTCAGCATCACAGAAAGCCTGCTCTCATCAGGAAGATCACTCCTCTTGTTCATTTGCTGTGGTCATCAGCAGCAAAGCTTCTGCAAAGTTCTGAAAAGAGGAATTACTGCTTCATTTTGTTAAGGCATTTCTCAAGCTCATTTGAACACAAAACTTTATTTTTCACATGACACCTAGCTCCATTCTGTGAAACACACTTTGAAAAATGCTATTCTGCCTTTCTCCAATATTTATTTTAACTATTCTACTGATGTGAGGTTTCATTATAAGCAATTGTTATAACTCTTTTGAAAGTAAGTGGATATAAATAATATATTAAATTATAAAACCTGTCATCTAAATCTAAATTCCATTCCTTTGCTAGTTGACACCTGGAATTTCCCTCTATTTGGGTGTATTCCTGTTCAGATTACTTTTCTGATTATTTCTGAATTTTTACTCTATGTCATTTCTAGTCTATGTCATATTATAGTCTGAAAGCTCTGGAGATTTTCACATTCTTAATGCAGGATAAATTAGCTTACCCTGACCAACAGAAAAGATAGATAACTGCATGTATGTGTATGTAAATTCAACTACATGTGTGTGTGTGCACAGAAAGAAAAACATATAAAAATATATAAAATTCATTTGCTATTGTGAAGGTGGGTTTATACTATGCATCTATTTTATATATTCCCTTTTTGACTTAAGGCATTATTATAAATATTTCCCCACCTTACCATATGGTTTTTGGAAATAAGATTTTAATGCAAGATCATCCATTATGATCTAATACAGTAGTGGTTGTACATTATTCTATTTCATGGACTTACCACCATGTATTATTTATCTCCTGTGTGTGGACATTTAGGCTGTTTCCAAATTTGATTCTTGTGAATTATCAATAAATGTATTTGTCCACAGCTCTGAACTAGGATAAAAACAACAAAATGGGGTTACTGTTCATTCTAGAGTGGACTCTGACTCTCACCCTCCTGGCATCCTTTACCGCCCCCTCTCCACAGGGTTCCTATAGGTCAACAAAGTGAAACATCTCAGCTGCCAGCCCACAGGGACAGAGGTACTGAGTCTTGCCAATTTTGATAGATGACATCATAATCTCCTTATCTTTTCCAGCTTGTCTTTGTTCTGCAAAGACAAGATTGAGAACTTTTTCACCCAAAAATTTTCATTAAAAAACTAAGAGTAAAACAAAACTATGTTTATGAAATGTACCTTCCTGCCTCTAACAGAGCTGCTGGTCAAAGATTACCCTTCAGGGTACCCAGTCCCCAGCTTTTTCCTCACTTCCTCCCTGAACTAGGTTTGATGTGGTCGTTGCCTGGGCCCTCCCAGACCCATATTCCTGGTCTTTTCTGTAGCCCTTCCCCTCCGGTGGGCACTCACCCCACTCCATCACTCTTGGGGCCCTGCACTGATGTGAAAGCAGCACTTCTCCACTCGATTACACCTGTAGGTTTCCTCTTCTGTTTTTCCGTGAAGCTAGACTGTGTCGTCTTGAAGACAGAAACTGTATTTCATTCGCATAGCCACATGATTAGCACAGTCCCCAGAACTGAGCAAACTTAGAGTCAATATTGGTGAACCCAGGCATGCAAGAGGAACAATGCGCAGACTCATGCACCAGGAGCAAATGAGCAGTTCATAAGGAAACATGGGGCATGGATTTTTCCATCTCTAGGGTCTGGAAGGAAGCATCTTCCTGCCTCAGGGCGGTTACCTTTTGCGACTAAATGAACGGTTTATCTGTAATGGTGCGCTCATATCTTCCTGAAAACCAAACAGCATATTCTTTTTTTCCTATCTTAGAATTAAACCTCAGTTGTGAAAAGTAAAGAGAAAATAAAAGAAGATAAGAGCTTGAGGCAAGGTCTTTATCACCATGTCTTTCTGAAGCAAGAGACACGTTTTCTAGTTCCCCAGTCAGGGCCTGGATACAGAGTGAGAGCATGTAGGGAAACAGGTGCACTTAGTCATCATCGTGGGAGTATAAATTGTTGCAAACATTCTAGAGGTAATTTGGGGGATATTTATCAAAATTCTAAATGCCAGTACCATCTGACCAAGCAATTCTATTTCCAGGTTTATTTCCCAAAGTGCTTGGGTAAGTACATAGATATCAATGTATAAAGATGTTAACTGCAGCACTATTGGTCATAATACAAAATTGGAAATAATCCAAATGTCCATCAAAAGGGGATTGGATAAATAATTAATGTTACATCAATATAGTGGAATATGATATATTTTATCCTTTTTTTTTTAAGATTTTATTTATTTATTTGTCAGAGAGGGAGAGAGAGAGAGCAAGCACAGGCAGACAGAGTGGCAGGCAGAGGCAGAGGGAGAAACAGGCTCCCCGCCAAGCAAGGAGCCCGATGTGGGACTCAATCCCAGGATGCTGGGATCATGACCTGAGCCGAAGGCAGCTGCTTAACCACCTGAGCCACCCAGGCGTCCCAATATATTTTTGTCCTTAAAAAAAGGATATAGTCCTTTATTTACTGACAGGCAAAGATACCCAGTTTAAATTATTTAGTGACAAAAGCCAAACTGTAGAACAGTTTATGTAGTTTATGTAGTATGATTCCCTAGTCTAGAAAGAAAATGTATATTCAAAGGAGAAAAACAAGAAAGATACATTCCAAATTCATCAGTGCCTACCTCTGGCAAGTGGGAATTACAGTAGGACAGGAAGACACATTTTTTATTATGTAAATTTACTCCTGTGTTTTGAAAAATTATTTATAAAAATACATATTACCTCTAATGTAAATTTTTTTTTTTAAAGATTTTATTTCTTTATTTGAGAGAGAGGCAGTGAGAGAGCATGAGCGAGGAGAAGGTCAGAGGGAGAAGCAGACTCCCGGTGGAGCTGGGAGCCTGATGCGGGACTCGATCCCGGGTCTCCGGGATCATGACCTGAGCCGAAGGCAGTCGTCCAACCAACTGAGCCACCCAGGCGTCCCTCTAATGTAAATTTTTTTAAAAAGATTTTATTTATTTATTTGTCAGAGAGAGAGAGAGTGAGCACAGGCAGGCAGAATGGCAGGCAGAGAGAGAGAGGGAGAAGCAGGCTCCCCACCGATCAAGGAGCCCGATGTGGGACTCGATCCCAGGATGCCGGGATCATGACCTGAGCCGAAGGCAGCTGCTTAACTGACTGAGCCACCCAGGTGTCCCTCTAATGTAAATATTTTTAAAGTAAAAACAATAGTTAATTGCTGCTTTTTCAAGTCCTAGGCTGAAAATTTACCTATTCTTGAGTCCTAGAAAATTTTAATAATTATAAATATTTCCAGTAATTTAAATGGTGGAAGGAACGACACCAAGCAGAACACCAAAAATTTCAAAATCTGAGCTACCTGATCCACAATCCAATAATATATAATATCTGGTATCAGGTGTTACACATGCTATATTGTAGTCCCATTTGGATTCTTTTTTAGTGTAGTTTAGATACTTTTGAATAAGACTTTTTTTTTTAAGATTTTATTTATTTATTTGATAGAGAGAGAGAGAGACAGAGAGTGTGAGAGAGAGAAGAGTGAGTGGGGTAGAGGGGCGGGGAGGGCAGAAGGAGAGGAAGAAGCAGGCTCTCTGCTTAGCAGGGAGCTGGATAGGGGGCTCTATCCCAGGATCCTGGGATCATGACCTGAGCTGAAGGCAGATGCTTAACTGAGTGAGCCACCCCGGCATCCTTGAACAAGACCATTCTTGTTGTTGTTGTTTTAATTTATTTGACATACACACAGAGAGATCATAAGTAGGCAGAGAGGCAGGCAGAGAGAGAGGGGGAAGCAGGCTCCCAGCTGAGGAGAGAGCCCGATTTGGGGCTGGATCCTGGAGCCTTGAGATCATGACCTGAGCCGAAGGCAGAGGCTTAACCCATTGAGCCACCCAGGCGTCCAGAATAAGACCATTCTTAAAACATGCAAGGCAAGAGTGGATACCCATGAAATAGGTCAGACATGGTACTGATTGAATTTTACTTTACTTTATCCTTAGTGTTCCCAGGGCTGACCCCTCAATAACAGTTTTGATTAGTTCTGTCTGTTTTTAATTGGTTGGTTGGTTGGTTGGTTTTCTTTGTCTTTTTGTGGGGGGAGGGTTCCTTAGAGGTTGTCATGCATTCTCCCTGCCAACGTGATTTCTCAGTATTTCAGGCCTGAATCCTTTTCCTGACCACATTTCCCACTTTGCTTTGGATCTTCTAGAGGTAAGCATACCAAACTTGTGAATTCCTCCAAGAATTTGTTGCCACTCTCAACCCAGTAACACACCTAGCTCTAGATTAGTTTTTGCTATAGCTCTGGGGAAAATCTTGAAGTGGTTACATTTTATATGCTAGGTTGCTGGTCAAGCATTTGAATTATGCTACATAATACAACATAATACAACAGGCCATTTCAGCTGGGGCAGACATTCCTAACACAAGCGCAACCACCAACACCTGGAAAATATTTGCTCTCATGGACGTGCCTGGGTGCCATAGTTCAGTAACTGGGTTTGGGGCAGGCAAGAGGGATGATGAAGATGAAAACATGACACTGAGCCTCTAGGACTGTTTCTTATTGTTGTTGTTGTTTTGTTTTGTTTTGCTTTTAAGATTTTATTTATTATTTATTTGACAGAGAGAGAGAGAGATCACAACTAGGCAGAGAGGCAGGCAGAGAGAGAGGAGGAAGCAGGCTCCCTGCTGAGCAGAGAGCCCAATGTGGGGCTTGATCCCAGGACCCTGGGATCATGACCTGAGCCGAAGGCAGAGGCTTTAACCCACTGAGCCACCCAGGTGCCCCATCTAGGACTGGTTTTGAGACCCAAAAGCTACAGAAAATTTTTTTCATGAAGAAGCAGACAGGATTTGGAAACTGATGTCAGAAAGGAGCACAGAATTGAGGAAGGACATTTTCTCCACCTCTTCGCGGAATCCAGCCTCACTCCAGCACTCAAGATTGGAGACTTCAGAACACTGAAAGGTAGCATTCTTTGTGTATTCTTGGTCAAGTGTTTCACAGGGGACATCCTCAGCAGAGACAGTGATAAAAATTCCATCCAGCTGCTTGCTAGCAATCAATGCTGACAAATGATAACGGGAGCTTTCCAAGAAAAATACTATGAGTGCCCCCAAGAGGGCCAGGACCGAGCTATCTGTAAGACTCTGCCAAAACCCCTCACACAGGAAGCGCTCAGTATATATTGATTAATTGATTAATTAATTAATTAATTGATGGTACCATATAGTGGTGAAAGCTGAAAGATCTGTTTTTAATATGGGAAAGACACCTGTTTGGAGGCTCCTAGAAATAACCAGGATCATTTTGGAGCAAAATAGCTCCTGTTTAAAAAGGATAGAATTTGGATCCATTGTAATTTATGAATAACTATAGTATGATCGCCAGTCTGGTAAAGACAGGTGAAAATTGGGTTAGGAATATTTTCTGAATCACAACTGCTGAACTAACTTTTACTAAACAGATGATTAGAGGCTTCCCCCCCCCCAAGGATAATTATTTCTAAAATTGGGCAGTATCCATAGTGGTGGTCCTAATTAGGTTTTTTTATAGGCAGCAAGATCTGTGACTCCAGACTGAAATTATCCTGCTTTCAGAAATGTAAATACGCTTAAGCGACAGAAGTTCTGTTGGCACAATACCGCCTGCTGCATGTTTTTGTCCTCTCTCTGGATTAGTTAACGCCAAAGCCAAAATCAGGACTACCTGTGAATATGAGTGTTTAGATATAAAGTCTTGCATGAGTCACAACATCTGCTAAACCCTAACAAGCTCCCTTCTACTTCTCAGACCTGATTTATCACAGAACTTTCTGTTTGTATTTTGAGATTTATTTCCAGACCAAGTCTCTGATAAGGAGAAGAAAGGAAAGAAAGGTAAATCCGTTTGGCTGCTAAGGTTAGGCAGTCAGTTTGGTAGCTGGGCTTATATAACCTTTCACTTCTCCTAATTAGAAATTTTCAGAGTACCTGGCTCTCCCCAAGATGCCAATTTGCCGGAGAATCTGCTTGCAGCCTCCTTGTGAGAAGTCAGTGTGAAGCCTTAACCAACAAAAACAACAAAACCTTCATCTCCACGAAACAAGTTTTCCTCCATTGTTTGCCAGACTCACTGTGCGGTTGAAGTTCTAACTCAATTTTAAACTCACTAATCTTAATTAATGGACACCTTATTCAATCACATCCATTCTCCTACAAATAGGTCAACCTTCCATAAGCCCTCAGAGGGAAGACAGTCATAGAGATTACTTTTTTTCTCTCACTGATGTCAGAAGGTGACTCTTTAACACTAATTTCCAGATAAAAGTTTGAAAATAGTCAGACTTTGTTACTCTCTTAGTATCTGGTGATGACCATTATATTGAATTCAAATTAACATTCCATTGAGTATTGGTTGTGATAAACTAATCACATATCTTTTAACAATAAAGTAGAAAGCAAAGGGACATTTCAGCTACTATTTAAAAAACTTGGAAACTCAATTTATTTTCATTTGGAATTTCAGGATTATATGCAGGAAAGTGAATATGGCCTTGACTCTACTTTATGGGCTTGTCTCCATCTTTATAACTTTATCCCTTCCATAGCTTCAATTACAATTTACAGCCTGTCTGAAGCTGAATTCGGTAGCCTTCCTTCCAAACCTATTCATCTTTCTCTGCTCCTCGTATAGTAAGTGGCACTATTATCCATTCAGTTCCCTAAGTGAGATATTTAGGAATCATGCTATACTAATCTTTTTCTTAAAAAACAAACAAACAAACTTTATTGAGATTTAATTCACATAAAATTCATCTATTTAAAGTATACAATTCAATGATTTTTAGTATATTCACAGAATAAATGAGATTGGTCTATAGTTTTCTTTTTCTGTGATCTTTGTCAGGTTTGGTATTAATATTATACTCAATTCTTGGAAGATTCATCATCCCTATCCTATAGTGGTTCCAAAATGAAAAATCCATGGGTGAGGATCACTGACAGTAGGTGTACAAGAAGAGAGCCCACACTCTGGATCCCACACTTTGGAGACCTGAGGCAGAGCTGAAGAATCTAATATAAAAAAAAAAAAGATTCACAGGGAAATTTTATCAAACCATAAAAAATGAGATCACCCCAATGCTATTTAATCCATTCCAGAGTGTAGAAGAAAGAAAACAAATCCCACTTATGAAAGGTAAAAAAAAAAACCTTAAGTGTTAGCACAGAGAACAGCATATTAAACAGCATATTTTAAAATAATATATATTTACAAAGTGCATTTCCAAGGATACAAGAGTTTTTCCGTGATAGGACATCAGTTCATCTGACTCATCGTATTAACAAAGGTAGGAGAAAAATCATATTATTACATTCATAAATGCTAAAAAAAGATATTTAATAAAATTTAATATTCATTTGTATTAAAAATATGTAATTAACTAGGAACTGAGGGATATTTCAGCCTAGTAGCCAGCTTCTTACTTAATGGGAAAACATTACTAAAAGTAAAAAGAAAACAAAGATGGCCATCATATCCATTAGTATTTATCATTGAAAACAGAGGTACTAGCCAATGCAATTAGATAAGAGAAAGCATTTAATCGCACAAGAACTGGAAGGAAGACAAAACACACACACACACACACACACACACACACATACACACACACACAAAACCTACCTCTTTTTGCAGGTAACTTGATTATATATCTGGAAAACAAAAAATAAATAGAAAAATTAATAGAAATTATAAGAATTTAGTAAAGAAGTAGCATATAAGATTAACATAGATAAGTCAGTATCTTCTTAGAAACAAAGAACAAGCAGATAGAAGAAATAATGGAAGAGTGACCCTATTTCAAAGAGCAAATATATAATACTGGGGCATAAATTTAATAAGAAATAGATAAAATCTATATAAGAAAAATGATGAAATACTCCTGATGACACAAAAATAGATTTGAAAAAATAAAAAGATATATTATATTCATGGACAGGAAACCTTATATCATAAAGATGTATATTTTCCCTAAGTTAATTTATAAATTTAATAAAATTACCATCAGATTTTTTCTGAATCTAGATGCATTGATTATAGAATTTATCTGAAATTTCAAGTAAAAAGAATAGTCAGAAAAGCCCCAAGAAAAGAATTGAGGTGGAAAAGTACTACTAAGTATGCAAACATATTATAAATCTGCATAATCAAAACAGTGTTACATTGGTACATGTAGATGAGAAGCAAATCCAGCAATAGCTGTAAGTGAAGATAGAAAATTAATAAATGATGCAAGTTGTCTCAAATCAATGCAATATGTAGATTTTATTTGGATCCTAATCCAAACAAATCAAGGTAAAAGACATTTTTGAGTTAATGGTAAGAATAATGCACACAGAATAAATATATATGATAAAAATGTTAATTTTGCTGTGTATGACAGTGGTATTGTAAATGTATTTAAAATATTTATCTGTAAAATAAAAGATATAAGTTGAAGTACTTATTAGTACTTATCATTTATTTTTAAAAGATGTAAATTGAAGATATAAATTGAAATCAGTGTTTAAAACTCTAGGAAAAAACGGGAGGTATAAAGTGTAGAATTAAGAAAGGAAAATATTACTCGTCATTGTAGCTGGATAATTAGAATTTAGTAGTTCAGGGCACCTGGGTGGCTCAGTTGGTTAAATGTCTGCCTTTGGCTCAGGTCTGATCCCAGAGTTCTGAGCTCAAGTTCCGCATCAGGCTCCCTGCTGCCAGGGAGTCTGCTTCTCCCTCTATCCTTTCCCCCCTGCTCATGCTCTCTTTCTCGCTCTCAAATAAATAAAATTTTTAAAAAATGTTTAAAAAAAAGAATTTAGAAGTTCACTATATTATTATCTCCACTTTTGTGCAGGTTTGAAAAATTCCATAAAACGAGATTTTTAAAAACACCACCTTCCATAATTGATAAATTACTTGTACGTATTATGTGTATAAAGGAAAAAATTACCAGATTATTGAAACTATAAGACAGATCTGTTTCTGATTTTCCAAATCTCAAGTCAATTTTAAAGAAATAGTTGATACCTATATATCTTGGTATTGCTAAGATCTTATATTCTACCAATGAAAAAATAATTCACGAGTGAGCAGGACTCAGTTTAGGTATGAAGGAGGAGAGAGCAACTTTTGACTTTATATCTTACAACCTTCTGTTTGATTTACTAACAATGTTTATAAAGCTTTTTAAAAATGTGTTAGTAAGAGGAGTAACAATAACTAACAAACAATGTGTGTGTGTTTTTTGAAAGATTTCCAGGGGCGCCTGGGTGGCTCAGTGGGTTAAGCCTCTGCCTTCAGCTTGGGTCATGGTCTCAGGGTCCTGGGATCAAGCCCCATATTGGGCTCTCTGTTCTGCGGGGAGCCTGCTTCCTCCTCTCTCTCTGCTTGCCTCTCTGCCTACTTGTGATCTCTGTCTGTCAAATAAATAAATAAAATCTTAAAAAAAAAAAAAAAGATTTCCAGAGGAGTGTGATGGACAAGATAATATCAAGGCATTAGCATATGTATCTGGGTGGTCTGGAGCCTCCTGACTCACCTCATGACAGATTCCATCAGACATCACTTATGCCAGAGAAGCCCAACCTAAATGTAGTTTCCTGGCAAAGCCCTATCCCTTTGCTCCGTGCAGAACCTGCTCTTTGCAGGAGATAGAAGGTTGTCTCAAGTGTCACACTCACCGAAGTCTCTTGAGTGACTTCCTCTTTCCGACCTCCACTCCCAGCTCAGATAGAATTTGCTGCTTCCTTCTTTGTATCACTCTGCGAACCTTGCTCATTTCCATGTCTGCTTCATTCCACCAGACTACTGGACTGCTCTCTAAGCATCTTCCCTGGCCTCATGTATCTGGTCAACACATTTGAGTGAGAAAAGAAAATTTTTGACTTAGTTACTTGGCAGTTCTATCTCAATTTCTGGAGTAAGAGACTGTAAATATGTCTACTCTGGATTTCCTATCCAAAACAGTTGTCTTACATCACGATGGTGAGTTGGCTTTGAAATATACTATAAAAGAAATTTTCTTTCTTTAAGATTTCATTTATTTATCTGACAGAGAGATCACAAGTAGGCAGAGAGGCAAGCAGAGGGAGAGGGAGAAGCAGGCTTCCCACTGAGTAGAGAGCCCGAAGCAGGGCTCAATCCCAGGATGCTGGGATCATGACCTGAGCCAAAGGCAGAAGCTTAATAACTGAGCCACCCAGGCACCCCTATAAAAGAAATTTTCATACTTTGAAGTAAAGCAAAAAAACAAAAACAAAAACAAAAAAAACCAAACTATGAAAAATACTTCCATTTCAAGTTGTGTCCATTAAAATTAAGGGGTATGAAAGGAACCATTTGTATGTGATTAACAGATCGTCAACGTTTTCCATTGTCTGTAGGTTAAAGATACTTATATGCAGGACAGCCATTGCTACTTCTGACCTTATACTCCAGAACCAAATTACAGCTTGTGGGACTGATGAGTGCTGTGTCTCCTGTGCCCACAGTGCTATTGGAACACAATTTCATATAGAAACCAGGGGATTAAATGCATTAGGTGTTAGAGTATTTCATGCTCTACATTTGAGGTGTAACTAAACGCTAGTGAGACCCTTAAAGGAACTAGAAACAGAAATTTACTATGTAGTCTAAATTCCAAAAGCCTTAAAAACAAATTATGCTCCAAAAGTTCATTTGTAAATTGAGGACTCTGTGTTCATCAAATCAAGAGGAAAGAGCAAATGAAATAAAACACATCTCTGATGACATATAATTAGAAAAACAACTCTTAGGAATAATTGCCAGGGCAGGAAAAAGACTTCACTGTACATACTTTATACCCTTTGAATTTTGTACCATGTGCATGGTGATCATTATTCCCATAGTAAGATTTCTTCATTTAAAAATTATTAAAAGTGGGCGCCTGGGTGGCTCAGTGGTTTAAACCTCTGCCTTCAGCTCAGGTCATGATCTCAGGGTCCTGGGATCGAGTCCCACATCGGGCTCTCTGCTCAGCAGGGAGCCTGCTTCCCCCCAATCTCTCTCTGCCTGCCTCTCTGCCTACTTGTGGTCTCTCTCTCTGTCAAAAAAATAAATAAAATCTTTAAAAAATTATTAAAAGTAATGGACAAATTATATATTTAGGACATTTCTCTAAAGTGCAAGTGAATATATATTGTTTCTTTAAATTGTGTCTGTCTTTATTTTGTTGAACTTGATGGTACTTGGTTGTGGTGCTGATAAACCTCAAGCAGTCTATGTTGCTGTAAAATGACTCTACATGGTGGCTACCATCCTTGTAAAAATAACTATACCATTATGGGGTAACGTTTTGTTTTTGTTTTTTAAAGATTTTATTTATTTATTTGACACAGAGAAGAGAGAACACAAGTAGCTAGAGCTTCGAGCAGAAGGAGAGGGAAAACAAAGCCCCAGGACTTGATCCTAGGACCCTGGGATCATGACCTGAGCCAAAGGCAGCCATTTAACTGACTGAGCCACCCAGGTGCCCTGAGGGTGACTTTTTTTGCCTTAACTATAGCATGGCTATCTCTAGTAGGAACATTTATTCCCTCTCCTGGAGTTTTCTTCTAGTTTAAGGGGGATTAGTTAACATAATCCTTCTGACTCTTCTCTATCCCCATACTGTACCCTAGGACAGAGATGTGGCCTACCTGATCATGAATTTAGGAGCAGAAACTGGACAATCAGAGCCCTAACCTTCTTCCTTTGTTCCTCTCTGGGGCCAGCTGGCCACGGGAAGCACCCATATCTCCAAGCCATAGTGTTACCTGTAGGCCACCAGTGATGGTCCATGCCTGAGTGGGTCAGTCTAATTCTGGAGTTCAATATTGCTCACAGATATAAGCCACATGTTTATCAACAGGTAGATGTTCAATGGTGTTTCATTGTGAGTTCATCTTACATTTCCCAGATTACTAAAAAGTTGAGTTTTTAAATTTTTTTAAAGTTGAGTGTTTTTAGATATATTTGCATTTGACTTGAGTTCTCACTTCTTATATTGAGTTTTTTTTAATCCATGAGCATCATATATTATTATCCCATTTTACTTAGATGTTATTTAAGATTTTCCAAGAAAATTTCTTAATTATCCCATGAAGGACTTGCATATCTGTTATCAAGATTTACTCCTAGGGAAGGGGGAACCCTCTTACACTGTTGGTGGGAATGTAAACTGGTGCAGCCACTCTAGAAGACAGTATGGAGGTTCCTCAAAAAGTTGAAAATAGAGTAACCCTATAACCCAGTAATTGCACTATTAGGTATTTATCCAAAGGATATAAAAAGTGATTTGAGGCTTTCCCCTGCAGCCTCTGTTCTGGCGGGAGTACCCCAGCTGAGCTCCCAGACACATGTGGAGGGGACAGCTGTGGGCTTTGGACAGAGGCAGCCCCCGAATGACTTGAAAGTAGGGCATCATTGGCCTTCCTGAAGAGAGGAAATTAGTGGCTGAACTAATTTGGTGTGCTCATTTGGAGTGAACATTTGGTATGCTCAGATGCCTTTACCTGAGTGAGAAATCTGCCTCCATCAGGACCTTAGATGTCTGACAGCCCTATGTGATACCAGGATAGGATATTCCTGTAAATAAACTGCAGGACATTTGGTGCTTTGCAACACTGACAACATTTACTGCGTGTTGATGATGTGCCAGAATTGTAAACTCATTCTGCATATCTTAATCCTCTCAACAGGCCTACAAGAGAAAGAGAAATGCGGTGGGAAGAGGGAGAGAGAGAATCTTAAGCAGGATCCAGGCCCCTGCACATGCCGATGCTGGGCTCCATCTCAGTACCCTGGGATCATGACCCAAGTGAGGAGTCGGACCCTCAACCTAATGATCCAACCAGGTGCTCCAAAGATTTACTTTTTTAAAGTAGGGTAGAGTAGGGTTCCCATTTTAATTTTACATGCATAGTAGTACAACTGCTAAATTAAGGGCATAAAGACTTTATAGATACATATTATAAACAAACTGTTACATAATAATACAACACAGAAAAGTTATTCCGAGATTATTTCAACAATATATGGAGAATAATCTCCTTACATGCTAAAACAGCATTTGCTAAAATTGCGGAGGGTCAACATTCCTAACCTATTAAAAGTGTCTTACTCCAAAAGGCTATGTGATGCTTAATGAGGAAACCCTAGAAATGATCCTATTTAAAAAAGAGAAAAGAGGGGTGCCTGGGTGGCTCAGTTTTTGAGCATCTGCCTTCGGCTCAGGTCATGATCCCAGGGTCCTGGGAGGAGCCTGCTTCTCCATCTCCTACTTGCCCTGCTTCTGTCTCTCTCTGTCCAATAAATAAATAAAATCTTTAAAAAAAAAGTGATTCGAAGGGGCACCTGCACCCCAATGTTTATAGCAGCAATGTCCACAATAGTCAAACTATGGAAAGAGTCCAGATGTCCATCAACAGATGAATGGATAAGGAAGATGTAGTGTATATCTATGATGGACTATTACTGGGCCATCAAAAAGAATGGAATCTTTACAATTGCCGTGATGTGGATGGAACTAGAGGGTATTATGCTAAGCAAAATAAGTCAGTCAGAGAAAGATAAATATCATACGATTTCACTCATATGTGGAATTTAAGAAACAGAACAGATGAAGAGAGGGGAAAGGAAGGAAAAATAAGACAAAAACAGAGAGGGAGAGAAACCACCATAAGAGACTCTTAATTATAGGAAACAAATAAGGGTTGCTGGAGGGGAGCTGGGTGGAGGGATGGGATACTTGGGTGATGGACATTAAGGAGGACACATGTTGTAATGAGCACTGGGTATTATATGCAACTGAGGAATCACTAAATTCTACCTCTGAAACTAATAATATACTATATGTTAATTAAATTGAATTAAAAAAATAAAGACTAAAAAAAAGATTTACTCCTAGGTATTTAGGTATTTTGTCTTGTAAATAGTACTTTTAAAATTACTTTTTCTAACTTCTTTCTGGTATTTAGAAAAGTGATTCACTTTTATTTTTGATTTTTTAATCCATAAACCTTATTAATTAAGTCCAATAGCTTGTCTAGAGATCTTTTAAGTTATTCCATATTGGAAATTGTACTATCTTCAAATGAGAGTTTTGTTTTTTCCTTTTTGATGCTTATGCCATTTTTTTTTCTCATTTACTTCTTTTTCAGGAGGTAGGAAGGGTAGATATTTATTTATTTTCTTCCAAGTCTTTATTTAAATTTAGTTAACATATGGTATAATATCAGTTTCAGGTGTAGAATTCAGTAATTCAACACTTACACTCAACACTGGGTACTCACGACAACAATGTGCTCCTTAATCTCCACCTCCTGTTTTACCCATCCCCCCACCCACCTCCCCTCTGGTGACCATCAGTTTGTTTTCTCTACTGTTAAGAGTCTGTTTCTTAGGTTTCCTTTCTGCCCCCCACCATGTTCATTTGTTTTGTTTCTTAAATTCCACATATGAGTAATATCTCATGGTATTTATCTTTCTCTGACTGATTTATTTCACTTAACATAAAACTCTCTAGCTCCATCCACATCATTGCAAATGTCTTTTTTTTTTTTTAATTCTTACCACACTGGCTAAGTACTCTGGTTCAATATTGAATAGTCATGATAGTGAGCATCTTCGTCATAGAGAAAATAGGGGTGACTGGGTGGCTCAGTGGGTTAAAGCCTCTGCCTTTGGCTCAGGTCATGATCTCGGGGTCCTGGGATCGAGCCCCGCATCGGGCTCTCTGCTCAGCGGGGAGCCTGCTTCCTCCTCTCTCTGCCTGCCTCTCTGCCTACTTGTGATCTCTGTCTGTCAAATAGATAAATAAAATATTTTTAAAATAATAAGAAAAATAGAGAATATAATAAAAGTCGTGGTAGTGGATATCCTTGTTCCTGATCTCACAGGGATTTGTTCGACTATTTGGCACTAATTATAGCATATGTATGTATCTCTGAACAGTGTTATTATACGTGTAACATGATGTTAAGTCAAAATCTTTCTTTTTTTTATGGTGAAAAAATTTAGATTTAGATTTAGCTAGTTGGGCTCAGTTTTGGTGATCCCAATTTTGTTGGCAACATCCAAAACATCATAGTCGGGAGCCAGTCAAACATATGCCTTCTTATCTCCATCAGGCCCAACCAGAGAATTGACTTTGACCACATCAGTGTCATACAGCTTCTTCACAGCCTGTCTGATCTGGTCCTTGTTGGCCTTAACATCCACAATGAAAACAGCTGTGTTGTCTTCTGTCTTCTTCATAGCTGACTGGGTAGTCAGGGGGCACTTGATGATGGCATAGTGGTAACACATGTTGCTCCTGGGGGTGCTCTTTCAAGGATATTTGGGTTGCCTTTGGAGATGCAGTGTCTTGGACTCTTGGAATGTAGGTGACATCCAGATCTTTTTATTTTTTAAAGATTTTATTTATTTATTTGAGAGAGAGAGAGAGCATGAGAAGGGAGAGGTCAGAGGGAGAAACAGACTCCCTGCACAGCAGGGAGCCCGGTGGGGGACTTGATCCTGGGACTCCAGGATCATGACCTGAGTCGAAGGCTGTTGCTTAACCAATTGAGCCACCCAGACTCCCCTATCCGGATCTTTTTTATGTGACTGTAGACACCTTTTAGCCCTGCTTTCCTGGCCTTCAAAGCTTTTGCTTTGGCTTCACCTTTGGGAGGGTCAGGGGCTTCCTTCTTCACCTTAGTCACCGTCTTAATGAAAGGGTTTCCAAGCCTCATTTCCAAGGGCTTATAGAGTCAAGTCTCCTCAAGCTTTTATTTCTGAAAACAAAACAAAACAAAACAGAGCTAATAACTTAACTTTCATACATTGGTAGGTTTGTGGTTATTGTTGTTCAGGATTTTTGCATCTATGTCCATGGATGAGATTGATCCAGAATTTTATTTTTATGATGGATCTCTTATCAAGATATTTTAACATCATAAAATGAAGTGAGGAGTTGTATTTCTATTCCCTGAAAACAGTTGTCTAAGGATTGAAGTTATTAAGTCATTATGCATATTGATTTTTTTCTGCTTTATCTATCAATTATTGAGGTAATTATCATACTCTTTCACTATGATTGGATTTTTTTCCTCTTAATTGTTGAATTAGTGTGTTTTACATATATAGTAAGTATTGAACATGTAGCTTTATTCCTAGTTTGTTATATTGTGCTTTTTATCTATTCCCCTTGGAATATTTGCTGAAATATGCCTCTAAAAATTTGGGAGGGGGGCACAGCACTTCTTTTCGAGAGAGAGAGAGCAAGGGAGGGACATAGGGAGAGGAAGAGAGAGGATCCCAAGCACACCCCATACCCAGCAGAGTTTGATGTGGGGCTCAATCTCATGACCGTGAGGTCATGACCTGATCTAAAATCAAGAGTCAGTCATTTAACCGACTGAGCCATCCAGGCGTCCCAGCACTTTCCTTTTTGAAACAGTTCTTAAATTCTGCTTTAATTTCTTTAAAGGATATAATCAGTTTTCCTCCTTTATCTTGAGTCAATTTTGTAAGTAACATTTCTCTAGGAATTCATCTACTTCACATAAGTTTTCAAATTTATTGTATAAAGGTATTTATATGAAAAAAACTAATAAATATTTATTGGAAATATATTATGAGCTATTATATGTACTATACTTGTGTTCTAAATTCTATTTTTTTAAGTTTTTTAACAGCTTTTTCGAGATATAATTAACAAACTGCACATATAAAAGTGTAAATTTTTTTTTGTTTGATAAGTTTTATATTTGCAAACATCCCTGAGACCATCACCACAATCAAGATAGTGAACACTATCCATTACCTCCAGAGGTTTGTTTTTTTTTTTTTAAGATTTTATTTATTTATTTGACAAACAGAGATCACAAGCAGGCAGAGACACTGGCAGAGAGAGAGGAGGAAGCAGGCTCCCTGCTGAGCAGAGAGCCTGATGCGGGGCTTGATCCCAGGACCCTGAGATCATGACCTGAGCAGAGGCTTAACCCACTGAGCCACCCAGGTGCCCCTCCCCCAGAAGTTTTTTTATGTTCTTTTGTAATCCTTTCAGAGTACTCCACCCAGCGCCTGTGAATTATGAGATTTTTTTCTAAACCGTCTAGTGGCCGCAGGCACTATGCCTTTGTGAGCTCCAGGGGATCTTTCCTTAAATGCCTCCAGATGTCCTTTTCTCTGGCCTCAGGTGGTTTCCTCACATGCATGTCCAGACATTCTAGGTTCTCTCACTGTGAAGCTCTCTTGAGCCAGACACTCTGTCCTATAAACTCTAGCTTCTTGGGTCTCTCAGGACTCTCAGCTCTATATTCTTGAAGAATCAACCCAGCAACTCAGGGAATCTGCTGGGCTCCATCTTGACCCCACCCCCTCCCACCCGCTTCATGGCCTGGAAACTCTCAAGACAGTAAATTGGGGCTATCACAGGGCTCTTCTCATTTCTGTCATCTGTCATCTCTGTTGTGTCCACTGTTTTCTGTCTTTTAGGAACCATTGCTTTTTTCTTTGATGTCCAGTGTCTTGTAAACTTTCTTTTATGTGTTTTGTCTGTGTGGTTTTTGTTTTTGTTTTTGTTTTTTGCTTGTTTTAGGAAGGATGATAAATCTCGTCCCTGTTTCTTCATCTTGGCCAGAGTGGATCATAATATCCTTTTATATTTTTAATATCTGCAGCATCTTGTTCCCTTTTCCATTTCTTTATTTTTCCTCTTCTCTCCCCTTGATTAAACTTGCCAGAGGTTTGTCTAATTAGTCATCTTATGTGTATATTTTCCACTTCATTATTTGTTTTTTCAACTTAGATTATAATATCAAGTCCTCATTTTCTTTTGTAAGCATTTAAGACAATAATCAGTAACACTTTAGCTGCATCTCATAAAGTTTGCTCTATAGTGTTTTCACTGTTTAATTCTAAAGAATTTAAAATTTTTATCATAATATTTTTCTTTCACTCATGAATTTTTAGAAATATTTTAATGGGGACACCTGGGTGGCTCAGTTGGTTGGGCGGCTGCCTTCAGCTCAGGTCATGATCCCAGCGGCCTGGGATCGAGTCCCACATCGGGCTCCTTGCTCCGCAGGGAGCCTGCTTCTCCCTCTGCCTCTGCCTGTGCTCGCTCGCTCTCTCTCCCTCTCTCTCTGACAAATAAATAAAAATAAAATCTTTAAAAAAAAAAGAAATATTTTAATGGATTTTCCTTTCTTTTTATTATTAATTTCTAACTTAATTGCACTGTAGCCAGAAAAAATTATCTGTACATATTTAAAGTACATAATTTGACAAGTGGTAGTATATATAAACACTCATGACACCATTACCACGATCAAGAGAATTAAGTTATCCATCACTTAGAAGATTCCTGATGTTCCTTTGCTCTTTGATCAGGCGTCTAATAGATCAGGCTGGATAACAGAATTTTTTTCTTTTTAAACTTTATTTTAATGGGTCTCAAAATTCTGTGAAAGATTTTAAGTCAAGTTGTTTCCATTAAAAATTATGGATTGTTTTAAAATTGCCACATACACACACACACACACACACACACACAAATGGCCCACAGAACATTGTGATGCACACAAAAGTGGAAGAAGCACTATCCTAGAGAGAGTACCTATACTTTGGTTAGACTTCCTTTCTCCTCCAGAGGATTACATAAACTCAGAGGTCAAGGGTGGCTGAAATGCAGGCTCAGTTTTTCTCTCTAGTCCTGTTTTGTTCCATAGCATCTTCTCCACTGAGCATTTCAGCAGACGGATTATTGTGTCTTAAAGTTTCATAGTCCTCACGGCTAATACTTAACTGCTGGGGGTTCATAGACTTTACCAGAGAGCTACTGCTCCATTTGTTCTTTTTCTCCAATTTTATGTTGCTTTCTACTTTTCACTTTTGTTAACTCCATTTCCCCCTTTTGTCTATTTTTCTTTCCAGATTTTTCCTCAGCACACTGCTCTGCATGACACACTGTCCTAACCTACAACCTTTTCCTCTCATAGGATGGACTATTAATTACTCTTCAGGAAACTATAATTTTGGCACAAGAGTACTGGCTTCTTGATGGTGCCAAAAAGGAAGACACTTCTACTTGTAAGTAATTTCTTTTTCCTGAGAAGAACCATTGGATTTATCATGAAACTAAAATGTTTTGAGGATAGGACTTGTGCTATGAAGAGTGACAGTCCCCAAGGCAAACACCCCCTTTTAAAAAACTGTGGCAAAATACATAGAACCTAAAATTTACCATTTTAACCATTTTTTTCGTGTACAGTTCAGTGACACTAAGTAAATTGATACTGTGGTCTAACCATCACCACCATTCATCTCCAGAATTCTTCCTCCTGCTGAAACAGAAATGCAGTACTCGTTAAAAAATAATTTCCTACTCTTTCCTTCGGTGCCTGGCAACCACCATTCTTTTTTTTTTTTTTTTAAGATTTATTTATTTGACAGAGAGAGAGATCACAAGTAGGCAGAGAGGCAGGTAGAGAGAGGAGGAAGCAGGCGCCCCGCCGAGCAAAGAGCCCGATGCAGGACTCGATCCCAGGACCCTGAGATCATAACCCTAGCCGAAGGCAGAGGCTCAACCCACTGAACCACCTAGGCGCTCTGGTTGTTGTCTTAGTTCCTGATTTTATTCTGCTCCTCACTCTGTTTTCATTGACTGAACTCTGGCAACTTGTCACCTCCTCAGTTTCCGACCTCAGTCTAGTCAGTATGTTTCAGATTCTTTTCACTGACTGCTCACCAGTTATGAGCAAGAAGGAGGATCCAGCATCCTCCCTCCTGCCAGGCATCGGGGTAAGTCAGGATTACCGGGATAGGAGCTATTGTGTTAGACTGAACAGACATGGGCACCAGCACATACCCATGGCATGGGACCCCCGCCCCGCCCCCCCAAGACACAGGAAAAGAAATTATAGGTTGAAAATCAGGCTGACTCCTCTCAGATAGATTCTGTCTGCTCTGCCTCTCTCAAAGAACCACATGAGTGTAGTCATGCAGAACTCTCAGAGGAGAGGGGGTTCCTAGAGCCTTTATAATGGGGCTCATTAGATGAAGGGTTTTGAGACAGAGCCAGGGACCTTCCTGTGTCCCCATCTTGGCATTGGCGTATGCAACATCCAGCAAGTGACCCTGAAATCTTCCCATCTGTTTCATTTCTTGGGGGCTTTGAGGCGGTGCTTTCGCAGCCTGCAACAGCCTGGAAGAGAGGCCTGCGAGACGTACCAGCAGCTGGAGGTTTGCAGGAGGCCTTGTGGTAGCAGGGGGAGTGTCACACAGCTTTAGGAAGAGCCACAGAAAAACAGAAACATGCTGAACAGCTGTGTCAGACCACAGGTGTGACGAGGATTCAAAATCAACTGTCCCCAGAAGCTTTGTCTTCACTGAAATGGGCTTCGCTTGGAGGGATGTCTTAGTCCTTAAAAATGAAAACAAGCAAAAAAACTTCTACCATCTTTGTGCTGGCTCTAAGTTTACTAATCTCTCCTCTCACGTACTTCCCACCTTTGTTTTTTAAGTCAGCATTTCTGAATGTCAGTTTTGGGCAATAAATCATGTTAGCCTCTTTGACAGATAAAAGATGATGCTCCTTGTGTTCAATGAACTTTCATCTTTCCTTTTTCTTTCCCTGCTGGTACCAGGACAGGCTCTTTAACTCTACTGGGGGCAAGGGCTAGTTTTTCTAAATAGCCAAGTACTATGAAGCTCTTGGTAATAATAGCTACTTCTTAAATTTTAAAAAATTTTTTAAAGGTTTTATTTATTTATTTGACAGACAGAGATCACAAGTAGGCAGAACAGCAGTTACAGAGAGAGGGAAGCAGGCTCCCCACTGAGCAGAGAGCCTGATTCAGGGCTTGATCCCAGGACCCTGAGACCATGACCTGAGTCGAACACAGAGGTTCAACCCACTGAGCCACCCAGGTGCCCCAGCTACTTTTTTTTAAGTGCCTATTACATGTCAGGCATTTTATACAGATTACCGATCATCTCCCCAGCGATACCCAGGGTAGAATTATTCTTCTTATTTTGAAGATAAGGAAACCGAGACTCGAAGATATTAAATAATTTCCCAAGTCATAAAAGTAGTGAGTTAGAGGTAAAAAATGAAACAGGTCTTCTTACATTATGCTATTTGTTGAGAAAAGTTCGTTTTGGAGTTGGAACTCCTTGGAAACTCACTCTGCTTTTTACCAAGTCATAGGTAATTCGACATTAAAAACTAATTAATCAGTGAAAACAAGATGCCCATAACAATTCTTTTTAGAAATGTCAGTTTGCTTCTACCATCATCCCACTTTTACTGAGACTGTGCCTTAAACAGGCATTTGTTCCTCAAACACAATAGAAAAACCCTCTGCTAACTCTGTTTTTAGCATAATAAAAGTTTAAACCTAATTTGGTTTTTTTCTTTAGTGGCCTAGCACCAGGACTAGGGATGACACACATTAATAATTTTGTGAGACACTCGTGATAATAAAGGCAACTGTAGAACATTGTGCACGCTTGGCTTTCTGGTACCACTTCATAAATGTCCTAACATACGCGTAACTATTACTTTGGTCCCTAGCCCTTTAAGAGAAAACTAAAGATTCTCACAAATTAACAAAATTCCCCAAAACAAACAAATAAACAAAAATTAACAAAATTTATTTTGCCTAAAAGTTCTTAGAGATATTTCCTTTATCTATATATGTTTGAATATGCTTAATAAAATATATTAGTTATTTAAAATGGATCTATTAATAAAACTAGTCATAATACTACCTGAGATAATGTCACAATATTTCTTATTTATGTACAGCGTTACTAAATAGAAAAAGTTTGAAATACACTGAAAGCCTAAGTTTGTTGACCAGTATCTGAGTTTGAAAAATCAGAAAATACATGTTGGCTAATGTTAATACTCACAGATACAGAATTTTGAGCCTGGAATATTAAATAAGGGATCTCCTAGTACAGGGGTAAGCAGACTATGGGTGACAGGTCAAATCTGGCCTGCTGTCTATTCTCATAAATAATGTTTTATTGGACTACCACCACACTTATTTACCTATTGTCTATAGTGTCTTTCATATTACAACAGCAGAGTTGAGTAGTTGTAACAGAGACCTTATGGCTCACAAGGCTGAAATACTTATTACCTGGTCCTTTACAAAAAGTTTGCTAACTCCTCATTTAGTTCAATCTTCTCAATATGTAGATAAGTACCTATTTCTTTTTTTATTTTTTATTTTTTAAGATTTATATATTTGAGAGAGAGAGAGAGAGAGAGACAAAGATAGTGAGTGCAGGGAGGGGCAGAAGGAGAGAATCTTTGAGAAGACTCCCTGACACAGGGCTTGATTCCAGGACTCTGAGACCATGACCTAAGCCGAAATCAAGAGTCAGACACTCAACCGACTGAGCCACCCAGGTGTCCCAATAAGGACATAGTTCCAGATCCTTTGATAATATTTTCATAGATCTTAATAAGTGTTATGCTTTGTTAAATATATAAATGTGTTCTTAAGCCAAAACTCACCATAGTTTCCTATATGCCTTAAAGACAGGTACATATTTGTCACACATATTTTTCATATTCTCTTTTAACAGAAAGTGTTTTGTGTTAGCTAATTTTCTGAATATTTTATTCTCACATCTTTTTCAAAACCTTTTTCAAATATTAAGAGTTGTTTTACAATAAATAATCTATCTCAGCCATTAGTCTTTACAATGGAAATATGTTTAAATGTCACAAGTTTAGCATTTCATAGTAAAAGGCCCAAAGCTAGCAAAAACCTTTAATTAAAATATAGAATATTACAGGCATATCTCAGAGACATATTGAGGGCTCAGTTCCAAACCACCACAGTAAAGCAACTATTGCAATTAAGCAAGTCAAATGAATTTTTGGCTTCCCAGTGTATATAAAAGTTATGTTTATAACATACTGTAGCATATTAAGTGTATAATAGCATTCTATCTAAAAATGTGCATATATCTTAATTTTAAAATATTCCATAAAGTGCTGAGCATTATCTGAGCTTTCTGCAAGTCATCATCCTTTTGCTGGTGGAAGGTCTTGCCTTGATGTTGATGACAGCTGACTGATCAGGGTGGTTGTTGAAGGTTTGGGTGGTAGTGGCAGTTTCTTTAACCCACTGAGCCACCCAAGCGCCCCAACAGTGGCAGTTTCTTAAAATAAGACAAAAATGGAGTTTATCACATCAATTCACTCTTCCTTTCATGAATGCTTTCTCTGTAATATGCAATGCCATTTGATAGCATTTTACTCACTTCTCAAGTTTTATCATGAGATTGCAAATCAGTCCTATCTTCAAGCTCTACTTCTAATTCTCTTGCTATTTCTACCACATTTGCAATAATTTCCTCCACTGAAGTCTTGAACCCCTCAAAGTCATCTATGAGAGTTGGAATCAACGTCTTCTTCCAAACTCTGTGAATGTTGACATTTTGACCTCTTCCCATGAATCAGAATGTTCTTAATGGCATCTAGAATGGTGAATCCTTTCCAAAAGATTTTCCATTTATTTTGCCCAGATCCATCAAAGAAATCACTGTCTATGGCAGCTATAACCTTATGAAATGTATTTCCTTGACCCATGGGCTGCAGAATGGATGTTGTGTTTATAGGCATGAAAACATTAACCTTATTGTACATCTCTATCAGAGCTCTTGGGAGACCAAGTACATTGCTGATGAGCAGTAATGTTTTGAAAGGAATCTTTTTTTCTGAGAAGTAGGTCTCAACAATGGGCTTAAAATATTCAGGAAGCCATGTTGTAAACAGATGTGCTGTCATCAGATTTGTTGTTCCATTTATACAGCACAGGCAGAGTAGATTTTGTGTAAATCTTAAAGACCCTCAGATTTTTAAAATGGCCAATGAGCATTGGCTTCAACTTAAAATCACCAGCTGCATTAAACCCTAACAGGAGAGTCAGCCTGTCTCTTGAAACTTTGAAACTAGTATCTAACTATGAAAGTCCCAGATGACATCTTCCTATGGAAGGCTGTTTTGTCTACATTGAAAAATCTATTGTTTAGTGTGGTCACCTTGATCAATTACCGTAGCTGGATCTTCTGGACAATTTGCATAGTTTCTACATCAGCCCTTGCTGCTTCATTTTGCCCTTTTAAGTATTAGAGATGGTTTCTTCCCTAAAACCTCCAGAAGTAATCTCTACTAGCTTCAAATTTCTTTTTTACTTTTTAATTTTTTTTAAAGATTTTATTGATTTATTTGACAGAGAGCACAAGTAGGCAGAGAGGCAGGCAGAGAGAGAGGAGGAAGCAGGCTCCCCGCTGAGCAGAGAGCCCGATGTGGGGCTCAATCCCAGGGTCCTGGGATCATGACCTGAGCGGAAGGCAGAGGCTTTAACCCACTGAGCCACCCAGGCGCCCCAAGCTTCAAATTTCTTATTCATCTCCCTCACCTTTCTCAGCTTACATAAAATTAAAGAGAATTAGTGTCTTGCTCTAGATTAGGCTTTGGCTTAAGGGAATGTTGTGGCTGGTTTGATCTTCTATCCAGACCACTAAAACTTTCTCCATATCAGTAACAAGGCTATTTTGTTTCTTATCATTCATGTGTTTACTTTTTCCTTTGGGTTAAAGTTTGGCTAGCCAGCACATGAGGCTTGGCTTTTGGCCTATCTCAACTTTGAACATGCCCTCCTCCCTAAGCTTAATCATTTCTAGCTTGTGATTTAAAATGAATGATGCGTGGGGGTGCCTGGGTGGCTCAGTGGGTTAAAGCCTCTGCCTTTGGCTCAGGTCATGATCCCAGGGTCCTGGGGTGGAGCCCAGCATCGGGCTTTCTGCTTGGCGGGGGAGCCTGCTTCCTGCTCTCTTTATGCCTGCTTCTCTGTGATCTCCGTCTGTCAAATAAATAAATAAATAAATAAAATCTTAAAAAAAAAAAAAAAAGAATGATGTGTGACTCTTCCTTCCACTTGAATACTTAGAGGCCATTGTAGTGTTTCTTAATGGGCCTCATTTCAATATTGTTGTGTCTCAGGGAATAGGGAGGCCCGAGAGGGAAAGGGATGGAAATGGCTGGTTGTTAAAGCAGTCAGAACATGCACACTTATCTATTAAGTTTGCCATTTTCTATGAGTGCAGTTTGTGGTGCCCCCAAACAATGGCAATAGTAACTGATATCAAAGATTACTAATCTCAGATTACTATAATGAATATAATAATAATGAAAACGTTTGAAATATTGCGAGAATTACTGAAATGTGACACACAGACATGAAGTGAACAAACGGTTAGAAAAATAATACTGATTTGTATTTCCCTGATGCCGAGTGATGTGGAGCACTTTTTCATGTGTCTGTTGGCCATCTGGATGTCTTCTTTGCAGAAATGTCTGTTCATGTCCTCTGCCCATTTCTTGATCGGATTATTTGTTCTTTGGGTGTTGAGTTTGATAAGTTCTTTATAGATTTTGGACACTAGCCCTTTATCTGATATGTCGTTTGC
>PISX010023161.1:0-30381 GCA_004024625.1 Mellivora capensis
GGGGCGGGGTCTCTGTGTCCTCCACTGTGATGAGCGGAGGAGTGGACCGAAGACAGAGTGTCACATGGAAGTGGCCTTCTTGTCCCTGTCTCCGGTCTTAGTTCATTGGAGACAAGTCATCCAACTTTCCTGAAGCATGCTTTGCCAATCGCAATGTGGTTGGTGATGACCACCTTTTCTACTTTGCAGGGTCCTGTGAGAAGGAAAGGAGAGAAGCTGTGGGAAAATGTCCCACAAAGCCCTCCCATAAGTTGTCCCCCAAGATGGCCAGCCCGGGCATTAAGGAGTTGGTTGGCCACATGGGGCCAGCATGGAATTTTTGTGTTACCTTCTCTTAAGGGATCTCTATCCCATGATTTTTTTCCCTATTTTTTCATTGCGGCACACACAACATAAAGTGTACCATCCTAACCATTTTTTTTTTAAAGATTTTATTTCTTTATTTGAGAGAGAGGCAGTGAGAGAGCATGAGCGAGGAGAAGGTCAGAGGGAGAAGCAGACTCCCCGTGGAGCTGGGAGCCTGATGCGGGACTCGATCCCGGGTCTCGTGGATCATGACCTGAGCCGAAGGCAGTCGTCCAACCAACTGAGCCACCCAGGCGTCCCCATCCTAACCATTTTTAAATGTACAGTTTAGTGGCATAAATACATTCAGAACATTGTGCAAACACCACCGCCCTCCATTTCCAGAGCTCTTTCTATCTTATAAAACTGGACATCCATACTCTTAAACACTGACGTTAACTTCCCTGTTCTCCTCTCCCTCTGCTCGAGCACACACCATTTTACTTTCTGTCTCCATAATTTTTTTTTAAAGATTTTGTTTATTTATTTCTTTGCGAGAGAGAAAAAGAGCAAGCAGGTGGAGGAGGAGAGGGAAAGGAGAGAGAGAATCTCATACAGACTCTACACTGAGCGTGGAGCCCCGTGTGGGACTTGATCCCTCGACGCCGAGATCCTGGCCTGAGTAGAAATCAAGAGTCAGATGCTTAACCAACTGAGCCATCCAGGTGCCTCTGTCTCTATGATTTTGACTATTCTAAGTATCTCCTACGTGTGGAATCATACAGTATTTGTCCTTTCTTGTCTGGCGTATCTCCCCTAGCATGATGTCCTCAAGGTTCACCCACGTTGTAGCATGTGTCAGAATTTCTTTCCTTTTTAAGGCTGAATATAATTCCATTGTATGGATAGACCACATTTTCTTCTCCATTCATCTACCGATGGACACCTGGGTTGCTTCCATGTTTTGGATATTGTGAATAATGCCACAATGAACACGGGCATACCGATGTCTCAAGACACTGCATTCACTTCACTGACTTTCATCAGTGAAAATTGAGTTTTTCATAAAATCTGGGATGCTTTCAGCCATTATTTAAGTATTTTGTCTGCCCTTTCCTCTCCTCTCCTTTCTTTCCAGCACGCCCACTGTTCATATATTTGTGTGCTGAGCAGTGTCTGAGCTGTCTCTGAGACTCGGCTCATTTTCTTCCTTCTCCTCGTCAGATTACGTAATCCCTTTTGATTTGTCTTCAGTCTTCCCGATTCTTTCTTCTGCCAGCTCAAATCTGTTGAGTCCCCCAGTGACCTTTTCATTTCAGTCATTGTACTTTTCCCAACGTTCTCCTTTCTCTTTGGTTCGTTTGTTCATTCATTCATTCATTTGTTTATTTCTTTAAACTTTATTTTTTGAAGTATAATCGACACACAATGTTACGTTGACTTCAGGGGTACAATGAAGTGATTCGACATCTCTATACGTTATGTTGTGCTCGCCAAAGTTCTGGTTCTTTTAAAAAACGTGTATCCCTGGATCGATATTTTCTTTATTTCACGTGCCATGTCGTCATACCTCTCTGTATCTCTTTACACATGCTTTCCTCTGGTTTTTGAACATATTTCTGATAGCTACTTTGCAGCTTTTTTCTGCTTAGTCTAACATCTTGGCCCATTCGATGGCAGTTTCTATTGCTTTGTTTGCCCTGGGCATTGATCACTGTTTCCTCTTTCTTTGACTGTCTTAACTTTTTTTTTTATTATTGAAAATTGGACATTTTATAGGATATGTTGAACTGACTCGGGATTCTGATTACCCTGTTCGACTTTCCTCCCACCCCTCCCCCAAGCTTCTTGTTGTTGCTGCTGATTTAATGACATTTGTTTGCTTGCTTTTAGGGGACTAGGCTGGGCTAATTTTGTGAAGTCTGTTTCTCCTGTGGTGTGCAGCTTGTGACTGCTCAGCTGTTTTCTTTATTCTCATTTTAAGCCTGGCATCTTAAGGGTCATCCCTGGTCAGCTGAGGTTATTGGTGAAGTCGATGATTGGCTGGAAGTTGTGTCTATGCTCCCTCAACCAGTAAGCCTTCTGCCCTTCTCTGGTGGATCTGTGCCCGCTTGGGGACCATTTTCAAAGTTCAGAGACCTTGCAAGTAGGTTCCACATTTGGTCGGGGGCGAGAAGCTCACGAGTACCTTCTCTGAAGGCTCCTAAGAGGGCACAGTCTTGCATATGCACACACCTTTCGGGAGGACCGGGGATGAGTCTGATCTCTGTAGGGCCCTCTTTGATGTTATCTTTTCCTGGATTCCCATGTTACATTTCGGCCTGGTCTGCGATTTTATTTGTCCACCTAGTAGCGTGGAACCATTGCCCTTCTCTTATTGCTAGCCTGGATGATCTCTGTTGTTTTCAGCAATATTCCCAGACACAGATTTCTCTACACTTTGTTCCAAATAAAGTCATCCCTCTTAGGCAAGAGCTCAGTTCTGCCAGCCTTCACTGGTTTCTCATTCCTTCTCCACTACCCCAGCCCCAGGGAGCATTGGAGAGTCAACCCTCTGTGTTACAGATTTGGAGCTGGGAGGGGGAAGCTGTCAGCTTTCATGTGCTGCCCCATGTAGAGTGGAACCCTCACACTATGGAACCAGAGCTGAAGGAAAATGGGAACTGCTGGTCCTGGGCTGCCCTACCTACCCAGAGCAGATCTTCCACAATACAGAGCTGAGGGAGATGGGAGCTGTCCCTCCCTCCATCCCCCACAGCCTCAAATGTCACAGGCTCCCACTGTAATTATTGAGATTCAGTCACTTTTCTTGACTAAATGCTTCAGAATTTATTTTTCTCTCTGACAGTTTTCCCAAGTTTTATTGTTTTTCTGAGGAGAGGATTTGGTAAACTCTTTCCACAGCCACTCACTGCGGAAGTCCCACCTCCTATCCCATGATGTGTGGACAGCAATAGCTGGATCTTTCCTGTCCTGTGAAAGCATCAGATTCACGGACTTTGGGGGAAAATCCTCAAAGTTCATATGCACGCTTGTGGGTTCGTTCCCTCCAGTTGTGTTACTGAGGTGGATGGATGTTGCCGTAGCCTGTGGGGCCCCGGCAGAGCCTTTGCCTCTCTGTATTCGACAGAATTCGTGCCTCTCCAGCTCCGGGATGATTGACAACTTGATAACAAAAGACTGCTCGAATCCTTGTCTGGGACCCTGGTTAGGCTCTCCCGACCTCTGCATACATCGCTCGCCAGGATCAGTGAGCATCCCCCTCCCAGGTCATCTGTGGCCCAATCCAGTAACTCTTGCTTTCCCACTCGCCCTAGATGAATGACCCCCGACACCTTTGGTCCAGACATCACACAGTAGATTTGACTGTTCATTGTTTATGCCTCTGCCTCTCTCTGGCCAGACTGGCAGCCCCTTTGAGGCAGAGAATCTTACCCCATCCGGGAGAGTACCTAATATATCGTTGAGGGAGTAGTATTTATAATAGTAAGAGCTAAATATTATAATAATAATGATATGTAAAAGGAAGTGCTGTCACCCCGCAAGTCTTCCAAATGCGTTTACTAACTCACTGAAGCCTCACCACCGCCCTCGGAAAGAAGTATTATTATTATCATTTTCATTTTGCAAACAAGGAAACAGGCTCAGAGCGTGTAAGTAATCTCTCGGTCAACCTTGGCTACACTCTACCTGTTCAGGAAACAACAATTTGAAGGAAAAAAAAAAAGTCGATTGCCTTTTTTGGCCAAACCTCCTTGAGTCTGTGATAGAATAAAGCTCAGGGATGGGAGGGAGACAATGCAGTTTGCGGCTGATCATGCTCTGATGCTGGGGAAACAATGGTTTTGAGGCCCCCAGGCTTTGAAGCAAAACCCTCTCTCCAACGCGTTGGTCTGTGGCTCCTTTATCCAGAGGCTCTGAGTGCTCATGGGGGTGGGGAGCCGGGGTTCTCTAGTGCTGCCCCCCTTCCAGAATTTCCAGGGCAACCTCCTGAGGGTGGGCTGCTCCCAGGTCCTGAACTGGCCTCTCACAAAGCGGGCACATGTGCTCTCAAGCCTGAAATCTTTTGTCATTTAAACGTCTCTCTCCGTGGTGGGCAGTCCTGTTATTTTTGAGATGGCAGCCAGAAACAGCTAGAAACCTGTGACTACGCTGGGGGCCCTCTCCTTTATCATTTCTGGCTTTTGGAAAAAAGGAGAGGAAGAGTCTAGCCTTAGACCAGAACCGGAGGCCTGGGGGGACACGGGGGTGGGGGTCCACCCCCGTGTCCCCCCACCGCTGTAATCATTGTGTATCCTGGGTCAGAGCCCTGGCTTTACGACGACTTTTTATAGTTCACTTTAGCCATTATTGTACATTACCTTTGCCATGGTAACCCCACAGCTTTCCCAGAGATAATGTGCAACAGCCTGCAGAAAAACGCTGTTCTTTCGCAGCAGCTGTGACCATTTTATTGACGAATTTCCAGGCTCAGAGGACACGCAGGACCCAGGCTTCCCCTCCACCTTTCTTCTGAGAGGCCAGAGACCCAAATGTTGGCAACAGCTTAAGAATGTTCCTAGGGGTGAGTTGGTACTGCTTCTTCCACCCAGAGAAAGAAAAACAGGAAGGGATTTTTTTACCCTTTGGGGTCATGGCTATCTTTCGGACCAGGGATGCGATTAGCAAAGTGAAAGGTCTGAGTCAGGGAACTTCCTCTGTCTTCAAGGTAAAAATGCCGTGGGCCAGTGTAATTGGTGCCCTGGAGCCTCCCTTTCCATCCCCCAAACTAACCCAAGCTCTCCCTTTTTAAAAAAAATTATTTTATTTAAACTCAATTAATTAACATAGAGTGTATTACTCATTTCAGACATGGAGTTCAGTGATTCATGAGTTGCATGTAACACCCAGTGCTCATCCCATCACATGCCCTCCTTAATGCCCATCCCCCAGTGACCCCAGCCCCCCACCCCCCACCCCTCCAGCAACCCTCAGCTTGTTTCTCAGAGTTAAGAGTCTCTCCTGGTTTTTCTCCCTCTCTGATTCCATCTTACTTTAATTTTCCTTCCCCAAAGCCCTCCTATGGAAATATCTGCCCCATATTTCCAACTCCTTCCTCTCAAAGGCCCCTTTCCTTCTAGAACGGATGTCAGATTGTTCCAATTCATTAGGTTGAATCAGATGAAATGGCTGATATTTGATCAGTGTTTATCCCCCCAAATGGTTAATCCTAACGCAGTTAGAGGTTTCCTTTTGAGTAGGAGGGAGAGAAACTTGAGAGTGAATGAGACCCGGAACAACACTAGTTTCTGGGGGAGAAGCAATGGGGCTCTAGGGAAGGGGGTGGATGGAGGTTCCCAGCCCTGTCGTCAGGTGTGGGCACTGCAGCTGGTACACATCGGCCTCGGCCCAGCCTCTGGGTGAGGAGTAGATGCTGGTTGGAATGGCAGGACAAGTATTAGGCTCCAAGAACCTCGGCTTCGATGATGAGTCATGCAACCCTACAAATCAAAGCAGGTTGTTGGGGTTGAAAAATGCAAAACAACCCTGTCCTCTCAGAGTTAGTAAACATTGGCTGTACGCAAAGGCAAAGAGGCACTTTCAACCTGCTCTATTTCTCTTGCTGGACAAATGCGGAGTTTTGATACCCCCTCCCGTGTTCTTTATGGTAGTTGCTTTCCTAGATTAGAAAGGTTTGCATTTCCTCACATCTGTGTCTCAGGCTGAGTGTGGCTGTGACATTACTTGAATCAAAGAAATAATGAAACCAAACCCCGGTAGCTCAGATAGAACATGTAGAAACTAGCTAGTTGGGGAATGAATGTAACCTTTTAATCTACTGAGGAATGGGCTCTCCGGTGATTCATGCCAACGAATAACCGGGAAAACAATGATCACAGTTTGAAATGGTGGATCTTTGCTTTTAGTCCTCAGCGCCACGTTAAGAAAGTGGGATTTGTCTTCGTGTGGGTTGTGGCATAGGACACATAGGCTTTTTAAAAAAATATTTTATTTATTTATTTGACAGACAGAGATCACAAGCAGGCAAAGAGGCAGGCAGAGAGAGAGAGGGGGAAGCAGGCTCTCCGAGGAGCAGAGAGCCCGATATGGGGCTCGATCCCAGGACCCTAGGATCATGACCTGAGCTGAAGGCAGAGGCTTTAACCCACTGAGCCGCCCAGGCGCCCCTCACACAGGCTTTTACTGGAATTTATTTCACTGGCGGTAACTGACTGACAGAGGTCTTCGGATTTTGTATCTTCTTCAGCAGCCAACATGTTAAAAAAAATAGACTCTCTTCTCTTTGCGTCCTCGTGAAATTTTCACCAAATAGCAAGAAAAACCAGAGAAGGTATTCAGTTCTTGGTCAAGGGGTCCCATCAACCACGGTGCCCCAGGCTTGTCTGTAGTGCCTCAGAAGATTGACCTTTCTCTGGCTCTGCCCCCGCCTTTTTTTCTTTTAATACAAACCACAAATCATCCAGTGCCACATCAGTGATCCCGAACCTGATCCTGGTGCTGCTTTAGAAAATGTTGTGTTACTTGAACCCAGTCTCCTAGAGCTGTCCTGAATAGAGTTTACTAGACTGGGTCACCCAATGGTCTTTACTCATGTCTTGTAAGGGGTTTTGTCGCCTGAGTAGTAGTGGTAATGTCATCGTTCAGCAAATCTCTTAATTATGGTCGTTCTCCATCCCCCACCCCCTGCCCCTTATCCGCGGTTTCGCTCTCTGCGGATTCAGTTATTCGCGGTCGATCCCTCCTTCTGTATATAGATAAAGAGTTCAGTACTATCTGAGGTTACAGGCATCCCCTGGGTGTCTTGAAACCTATCCCCCACAGAGCAGGGGAGACTGCTGTAATTAATGAACCAGTTTCCTCTTGTGCCATGCTCCTGTAATGATACTCCCTTACAAAGTTGTTATGATGATAATTAAAATTCACTAGATAAAGAGCCTGAAACAGGGGCAGACCCATAATAGAAGCTCAAGAAATATTTATTGTAGTTCACTAAAATAAGCAAAAAAAAAAAAAAAAAAAGCCACCCACCAATTTAAAGCATTTATTTCATGATAACCCACGGAAACTGAAATCCAGACAGATTCCATTTCACTTCACCTTACTGCTGGTTCACTAAGCGTCCCAGGGCCGGGACACCCCACACCGGCCCTTTGGGGGGCTCCAGGCTTAGGCTCACAACTGCATGTTCCCCTAGCTGGGGCCTTCCTGTAGAGCAGTTGTTCAAGAAAGTGAGAAAAGGAAAGCGTGGCTGGGCCAGCAGCCGCAACACCTAGGATCTTGTTAGAAATGCAAATTCTTGGGTCCCTTCCAGACCTACTGAGTCAGACACGCTGGGGTTGGGACCGAGCAGGTTTTGACAAGCTCTGCAGATGGTTTTGATACGCTGAGTTGTGAGAACCCCGTTGCTTTAAAGTACAGGCAGTGGAGGGAGGCGAGGGCAGGGGGGATGTCTTGGCTTCTTTCCTCGGAACCTCCTTTCTCTCTCCTTATCTCAAGGGGAAAAAAAAAGAAAAATGTTTTCCCTCTCCTCTGGAGACTTTGAGTGGCAGCTCCCATGGGTCCCTTTGCTGTGTGCTCTGGGCAGCAGCGGCGGGTCTCTGGATGTTGGATTTGAGGCAAGAATGAGTTTTTCTCTCACCTCCGTTTGCTTATTATTATCTCAGTCTGCCTAGCCCTGTCCTTCTCCTCCTTGGTGCTTGGAGTCCTAGCCCTAAGGAGGAAGGGAAAATGGGGTGAACTGGAAGGGGGAGGGGATGCCTAGCCAAAGGGGCCCTCCCTGGTCTTTGGTGATAAGTGGTGGATAGCAATGTTCCGTCCAGTTTCTTTTATTATTATTATTATTGTTGTTGTTGTTGTTGTTGTTGTTATTTTATTGAGCAGAGCTGACACACCATGTTACAGCAGTCTCAGGTGTACAACAGAGTGCTTTGGCAACTCTGTACGTCATGCTAGGCTCCTGCAAGGGTAGCTACCCTCATCATCACGCAACAGTCTTTTTTCAAGATTTTATTTTCTTATTTATTTATTTAAGAGAGATAGAGAGAGAATGAGAGAGTGCACAAGTAGGGGAAGGTGCAGAGGGAGAGGGAGAAGCAGACTCCCCGCTGAGCAGGGAGCCCGATGAGGGATTCGATCCCAGGACCTGGAGATCGTGACATGAACTGAGCCACCCAGGTGCTCCCCCTTAGTATATTTTAAGTCAATTTTAATTCTTCAGAAATTTGTGAATTTTTTTTTCCTCTGGAAGAATTCTGTGTGTCTGGCTGTTTGGGGTGGGAGCACATTAAGCTGTAATACGGACCAAAGTTCTTTTAAGTAAACAACTAAGGCCTTCGTTCTTTTTTTTGACAGCTGTCTTTGGAAAGTTTTTCCAGGTAAAATCTAGCATAAGTCAAACAAAGTTATATGATTTTTATTGATCTTCTCATTCAGAATGTCTAAAGTTATTAACAACAGCAATAAGATATTCATCTGTGACTTCAGTGAATTCATTTACCAGCTTTAGTAGTTTTCCGTGGAGTTTTTTGGATTTTCTATATACAGTATCATGTCATCTGTGAATAGTGAAAGTTTGGCTTCCTCCTTGCTGATTTGGGTGCCTTTTATTTCTTTTTGTTTGACTGCTGTGATGAGGACTTTCAGTATTGTTGAATAGAAGGAGAGAGGATATCCTTGTCTTGTTCCCGACCTTAGGGGAAAAGCTCTCAGATTTCACCAGTGAGTAAAAGGTTAACTGTGGGTTTTTCATAGAGGCCTTTATTAGGTTGAGGTATGTTCCCTCTAAACCTACTTTGTTGAGGGCTTTATCATGAATGGATGTTGTGTTTTGTCAAATGCTTTTTCTGCATGTATTGAAAGGATCGTATAGTTCTTAACCTTTCTTTTATTAATGTGGTGTATCACATTAATTGATTTGTGGATATTGACCTACTCCTGCAGCCCAGGAATAAATCCCACTTGATCTTGGTGAATGATTCTTTTAATGTATTGTTGGATTTGGTTTGCTAGCATTTTATTGAGAATTTTTAAAAAGATTTATTTATTTGAGAGAGAGCGAGAGACAGAGACAGAGCAAGAGAGATAGTGTGTGTGAGTGTAGGGGGAGAAGCAGAGGGAGAGGGAGAGAATCTCAGGCAGACTCCATGCCAAGCAGGGAGCTTGATATGAGCCTGATCCCATAACCCCAAGACCACAACCCGAGCTGAAACCAAGAGTTGGATGTCCAACTGACAGAGCCACCCAGGCACCCCTTTATTGAGAATTTTTGCATCTGTGTTCATCAGGGATATTGACTTGTAGTTCTCTTTATTAGTGGAGACTTTATCTGGTTTTGGTATCAGGGTAATGCTGGCCTCATAGAATGAATGTGGGCGTTCTTTTCTATTTTTTTTGGAATAGTTTGAGAAGAATAAATAACTCTTCTTCAAATGTTTGGCAGAAAATTTGCTTGTGAAGCCATCTGGCCCTGGACTTTGGTCTGTTGGGAGTTTTTTGATTACTGATTCAGTAAAGTCACAGGATACAAAATCAATGTGCTGAAATATGTTGCATTTCTATACGCCAATAATAAAGCTGCAGAAAGAGAAATTAAGGAATTGATCCTATTTATAATTGCACCAAAAATGATAAGATATCTAGGAATAAACTTAACCAAAGAAGTGAAAGACCTGTATTCTGAGAACTATAAAACACTGATGAAAGAAATGGAAAAGGACACAAAGAAATGGAAAGATACTCCATGCTCATGGATTGGAAGAACAAATACTATTAAAATGTCTATGCTACTGGGACACCTAGGTGGCTCAGTTGGTTTAATGTTGGACTCTTGATTTCAGGTCGTGGTCTCTGGGTCATGAGGTCGAGGCCGGTGTCAGGCTCTGTGCTCAGTGTGGAGTCTGCCGGTCTCTCCTACCCCGCCCCTGCCCTTGTCCCCACTTGCATGCATGCTTTCTTTCTCTCTCAAATAAGTAAATAAGTAAAATCTTCAACAACAACAGCAAAATGTCTATACTACCCAAAGCAATCTACACATTTAATGGGATTCCTGTCAAAATACCAATGGCATTTTTCACAGAGCTAGAACAAACAATCCTCAAGTTTGTATGGAAACCTTGAAGTTAAGTAGATCTCTCTGAATTTCCAATTTAAAAGACATTTTTTAGCAGATGTTTTAATTGTCTTCAGTTTCCAGAAATTTGACTTTAGAATTCTGGATATGGATATGTGTTTATTCTATTTATGATATTTGTTTTTTTGTGTGTCTGTTTTTTTTCATATAGCATAATGTTTTCAAGGTTTGTCCGTGTTGTAGCACCATAAATTTTTATATATTCTATTTTGCTTTTCATTTCAGTTTAAACTATTTTAAAAATCCCTCTACGGGGCTACCTGGGTGGCTCAGTCAGTTAAGCATCTGACTCTTGATCTAGGCTCAGGTCATGATCTCAGGGTCATGAGATCAAGCCCCACATTGGGCTCCACGCTGGGCATGGAATCTGCTTAAGATGCTTTCTCTCCCTCCACGCCCCCCTCTCTCTCTCAAAAAAAATCATATATTTAAAAATAATTCCCCTTTAGATGACTTCTTTTTATCTATGGGTTACTTAGAAGTATATTGTTTAACTTACAAATATATGGTGATTTTCCAGATATCTTTCTATTGTTGATTTCTTTTGTAGTTTTGTTATGATTTGAGAATATACTTTGTATGAGTTCTATTCTTTTTAATTTATTAATGTTCGTTATATGTCCCAGAATGTGGTCTATCTTGGTGAATGTTCCATGTGCTCTTGGGAAGAATGTGTATTTTGCTCTTGTTGCATGGAATGTTCTCTAAGTTGTCAGTTGGTCAAATTGTTTGATAGGGCTGTCCATGTCATCTACATTCTTACTGATTTTCTGTCTACTTGTTCTATCAATTATTGAAAAAGAGTCGAAGCCTCCAACCATAATTGTGGATTTCTTTGTTGCTTCTTTCGGATGTATTAGTTTTTGCCATTCTGTCGAAAGGTTTAGGAAGTGTTTTTCACTTATTTGGAAAATTTGATTCTTACTTGAATGAGGTAGGGCATGATGAACTAAAACCAGGGGGGAAACAACCTCTTGAACTAAAACAACAAACACAGTGTCTTGAACTTGTAGTTCTTTAGTCATTTTGGTGAACCACCTTATTGTTTTGGTAAACCCCTCTAGTATTAAAAGGAATCAAAAAATTGCTCGTCTCGTGGAGCTGTTACATCCACAGCTGTCCTTCAAGGTCATCACGTAGCCAAAGCTGAATTTCAAACTAGTCGAGCCAGTTCAGTGGTACAAATGTGCCACATTGAGACTCTTAAATATTTTAAGGTTCTAGCAATTGGTTAACATCCCAGAAAGGGGACACAGAGAAGGTGGCTTCCCTGGGGTCAGGAACATTGGAGAAGTGACAGTTTTTCTGGGATGTAAGTATGTATGTATGCACCTTCTGCTGACTGCAATTGACAAACACAACACTCACCGTCTCCCCTCCAGCTTGTCACATAGATTGTATGCCTCTTACAAATAAGGCATAGCCATGTGGTTTGCTTTTGACCTCAACAGGACCCAGAGTGTAAGCTACCCTTCCCTTCAGCTATGTTGTTCCAGGGGTTCCCAGTGGGTCTTTAGGGCAGTGTCACTGGAGTTTGGAGAAGGAAACTCTTGTCCCTTTGAAGGAAACATATCCTCTGTTCCATGCATTTAAATATTGTTCTAAATTCTTCTCCACTTCCCCCATCAAGAAGTGGAGTTGTTTTACCCTCCTCTTGAATCTGGCCAAATCTATGACTTGCTTTGACCAGTAAAATTCAGGATAAGAGACAGGACACTGCAACTTCCAAGGCTGGGCCTTAAGAGATCTATAGCTTCAGTTTTTGTATGCTTGGAATGTTCCCTCTTATAACCCATCTGCCATATTATGAGAAGGCCAAGTTACATGGGGGAGGCCATGTATAAGAGGTTCTAGTTAACAGCCTCGGCTGAGCTCTCAGCCAGCAGCCAGGACCAACAGCCACCATGAGAGTGAGATATTTTGGAAATTTCCATGTAACCAAGTCTCTACATGTCTGCAGCTCCAGCATTAGGTGAATATGCAACAAAGAATTAACATTTCCCAAAGAAGAGTTTGATCCTTGCCTTTCATTTAAGAGGTGGCTTCTAAGGTCTTCAAATGTCCTGTCTGGTAAGAGTGTCTTTGTTTACCTGGGGGCATAGGCCATACCAGATAGTTTTTAATGATATGATTTATGGTGGGTGGGGAAGGGTCTTAGGCCACACGGTATTAGCTTGATCTCTGAAGAGTCTGGAGACTGAGGTCAGCCACGTGGGAGGTCAACCATGCATAAGTGACTGAGCCCCAATAAAATCTCTGGACACCAGGGCTCAGGTTGCCTTCCCTGGTTGGCAATATACTGGGGACATTTCTAGAAGTAAGTTCTGTCTGCTCAATTCCACTGGGAGAAGACAGCTTGCAGCTCGTGCCTGCTGTCTCCTGGACCCTGCATTATGTGTTTCTTCCTTTTGCTGATTTTAAGCTGTATCCTTTCTTCTTTTTTTTTTTTTTGTTTTGTTTTAAAGATTTTATTTATTTATTTGACAGATCACAAGTAGGCAGAGAGGCAGGCAGAGAGAGAGGGGGAAGCAGACTCCCTGATGAGCAGAGAACCCAACTCGGGCTTGATCCCAGGACCCTGAGATCATGACCTGAGCTGAAAGTAGAGGCTTTAACCCACTGAGCCACCCAGGTGCCCCAAGCTGTATCCTTTCACTGTTATAAACTGTTAACTGTGAGGGTAATGACTTTTCTGAGTTCTGTGAGTCCTTCTCATTGAACCTGAGGGTGATCTTGGGGAGTCCCAAAAGACAGTGGAGGAGAAGCACTGCCTGGTGGAGCCTTGCCAACACACAGAATCATGAGCAAGAGTAAAGGGTGGTCATTTTCTTAAGCCATTACATTTTGGGGTGGTTTGTTAGGCAGCCATAGCTAACTGAAAGACCTGTCTTCTCTATTAGATGGTTAGGATTTTTGAGAGCCAAAGTAGTTCTGTAATTTCCACCTCCATTATCATAGCACCTTACGCACTGCAGGTATACACTAAACATTCATTAAATTGTGACATTGGACTAGAGGCATCTTCATGGATGACCTGAGATGTGGGACTTGCAGAATGATGTTATTTCATGTGGATATAAAAGAAAGAAATCCCTACCCCTTTTGTATGAAACCTAAAAAGATAATTGCAGTTTTTAAAGATTGCTGGGCTAGCAATGAATTGTTTTTCTTCTTTGAGGATAATTGTGTCGTGGCATAAAGAATACATATCCTAAGAATATGACAGTTCAAGTCCAAGTTTTGCCTTTGCTCGCTACTTTTACGGACTTGGGCAAGTCTCCACTTCCCAAATTTCATCTTGAAGCAGAGATAGTGAAGACAATCCTACAATGTTTGTCGTGAGTTTTTTTAATTCAAGTATAGCCGATACACAATGTTACATTAATTTTGGGTGTACAACATAGTGATTGGATAAGTCTCTGCATGATGCTCCCCACAACTGTAGCTACCATCTGTCACTATACAGCACTATTATGATATCGTTGACTATATTCTCTATGCCATACCTTTTATTCTGGTGACTCATTCATTCCATATGACTGGTTTGTTTGAGGGTGTGAGAGGAATGTGAGAGGAATCTCCCATTCCCTCTACTGAGGTTTTAATACGTGCAAAAGTGCTTTGGGAGATGTGAAGTGTTATGTAGGTATAAAGTATCATTGTGTGCAGGCTTTCGCTCAATGATGCTTGCTAATTTTTTTTAATCATTTATAGCCTTTTCTAGCCCATTCTCTGTTATAAATACTCCGAGAGACGACTGGCACCTCAATAGCATCAGGAATATGAACACGTATAAAATAACAAAAATAACTTTTATTTTTTAATTTAATTTTATTATTTTTGAGAGAGAGAGAGAGAGAAAATGCAAGTTGCTGGGCAAGATGCAGAAGGAGAGGGAGAGAGAGAGAATCTCAAGCAGGCTTCATGCTCAGCACAGAGCCTGGCATAGGGTTTGATCTCACAACCCTGAGATCTTGACCTGAGCTGAAATCAAAAGTTGGATGCTCCAGGTGCCCCCCCAAACAAGCTTTAAACAGAAGTTTTCCCCCTATTTTTCTTACATCACCTCTTCACGCCCACAAACCACTCTACTTAAGTTTTTGCGGAAAAAGAATGGAAAAAAAAAAACAGTCAGAAGAAGCAGCATGGAAGTAAGATTTCTTTTCTCTGATGTCACGTGTGCGTGGGCATGTCAGATATCCCTACCTCACACTTCACCTCTCTTACCACTGTGCCTTTTAGTCCAAAAAAGAGCAACTGCCGGGTATTGACAAGATATTATGTGCTATGCCCTGACAGGTTTTGTGAACTTGGGCCCTTCCTATTGAATCAGGTTTGATGGCGTCAAGGGTGGTGCTCCCAGCACTTTGGAATGGGTCCACAGGCCTATGAGAGACACTTCTGGGTTCTTCAGGTTCATACCTGCAGCTCAGAGGAGAGGATCCAAAATGGCTGCCAGAGTCTTGGCGTGAACCCTCTTAAGGATGCTGTAATTTCTCAAGGTCTTTCCCAGTATGTTGTTTTGATGCCATTTAGAAAACACCAGTTGTCTTCTTGGGTCTCATAAGGTGCTAGCTGCCTCCTGAACTTCCACGTGCCTTATCAGCCTCAATGGTTTTGAATATTTGCCAATTTCTATCAGAGTATCCTGAAAGATCAGAGTTAGACGGAGCCTCAGAGATTGGAGCCCTGGCGTGGAAATTGCTTTTCCTGACTCAACAAGAGTTAAGAGCAAGGAGTAATGGCCTATAATGGGAATATGTGAGTAGGTTCTAGGAGTCCAACAAGGAAGGGTTTCAATCAGAGCCTGGAAACACAGTGTTACGTCCCAGGGATGGGGAGCATGGGAATGAGAGTCAAGGAATTAGAGTTGATATGGCTGAGGAGAAATCAGGATCGGAAGATAGCCTGGAAAAATTAGCTGAAACAAAAAGGGAGGCATTTCCAGAAGTCAATAAAAAAATATTTCCCATGGATCCAAAAATCAGCCATATAGGCATCTAGGGGAAACTAGGGTTAACAGAAACTCAGTAAAACACGTAGGTTCCAGCTGTCAAAGAGGCCAGAAGGAGTCAATCATAGGACACCATTCTCTATAATGGGAATGCAGTCTTACCATGCATGAATTAAGGCCAGAACAAAAGAGGAGATCCTCTTCCTGAGTTATGTGTAAATGGCATTCTGTTCTCAGTGCCGTATGATAAATTGTGTGGGTAAGTGAGACTGTATTGAGAGAAAGAATGTAGTATGGTGGGAGGTGCAGAAATCACTTCACCTGAGGAATGGGAAGCTAAACTGGACTAGTGGCCAGGTAAGAGAAGATAGTTGGGGCCATGCATCAGGTGTTTTTAATAATTCGAGGGGTTGTTCTGTGAAAGCAGAATCAGGCCTATTTATGTGGGTCTTGAAGATAGGATTGTGATAGTTGGTAGAAAGCCAGAATGGGCAAATTGGAGCCAAGTGAAGGTGGCAACTATGTAGTGAAAGTTGTGCTCACTGGAGAAGTGCTCAAGAAGAGGCTGAAGGACCCCGGCCAGGAAGACTGGAAAATGGATTCCTACACTTGGGGGAGGCTGAACGGAGTGGTCTTCAGGATCCCTAGAATCTCTCAAGTTTCATGACCTTATGATCCCCTGTATAAAAGACACAGACATTCAGAGATTTCCATTGGCCTCCTGGCACTCTATATGACCAAGTAATTATGCAGTGGGCTGGTCAGAAAAAGGGCCAGTAGGTACAGTGTCACTGTAGGATGACCACACAACCCAGGCTTAAGGTCCCAAACTTAACTGGACTGTGAACTTCATGAAGACAGAGACAGCATCTTATCTGCTTGTGTGGCAGTGCCTGGTACATAGAAAGAGATGCTTGTAAAGTGTTTGCAGAATGAAGGAATGGACAAATGAATGTTGGGCCTTATATTGGTCCCCTGGGTCAGCTACAACAAATTGCTACATATTCAGTGGCTTAAACCAACAGAAATTTGTTCTCTTACAATTCTGGAGGCCAGAAGTCTGAAATCAAGGACTGTATTCTCCCAGAAGGCTCTAGGCAAGAATCTGTTCTTGGCTCTTCCAGCTTCTGGGGGCTCCCAGCCTTCCCTGGCTTGTGGCTACATCGCTATGATCTCTGCCTCCGTGGTCACATTGCCCTCCCCTCTTCAGTGTGTCCCTTATAAAGATCCTTGTCAGGGTACCTGGGTGGCTCAGTTGGTTAAGCGTCTGCCTTCAGTTCAGGTCATGATCCCAGCCAGGGTCTTGGGATTGAGCCCCATATCAGGTTCCTTGCTCAGTGGGGAGCCTGCTTCTTCCTCTGCCTGCTGCTTCCCCTGCTTGTGCTCTTTATCTCTCTCTCTCTCTCACACACACACACAAATAAATAAGTAAAATCTTCAAAGAAGAGCAAGATATTTGTCATTGGATTTAGAGTCTACTTGGATAATCTGGAATGATCTCCTTATCTCAAGAGCCTTAACTTAATTATATCTGCAAAGATTCTTTTTCTAATAAGGTCTCATTCAATCCCCAGGTCCTGGAGACTAGGACATGGACATATCATTTTGGGGGCCACCATTCAACCCACTACATTCATTTTTAATGGTCATTAAACTCTCACCATTGTCCAACCAATAATTCTTGGTCTGTGATAGTACTTTCCACGTACAAAACGGAAGTATTGAGAAATCCACAGCATAGTGTTTAACAAGCTAACTCTTGAAATCAGACAGGTCTGAATTTGATACCAGTTTTGCTACTTAGTAGTAGTGTGCCAAGGTGCTGAACTCCCATTTATTTCATGTTCCCCATCTCTAAAATGAGAATAGCAGTACCTACCTCCTTAGAAAATACAAACATCCAATGGAATAATGTTTGAAAATTACTTGACATAGGACCATATAGTTGATATGCTACAAGGCAGTTTCCAGAAGTCAATAAAAAATAGGAGCTTATTTCTTTCCCCTGGTTTCAGGCTGCCCGTTGTGTCAGGCTTTTAGTCTTCCCCAGAAATTTAGTTGAAATCAACATATGTTTACTGACAATTTACTCTGTGCCATTCACTATCACATATAATAGGTATAAATGACAAATAAGAAAGACACAATCCTTGGCCTCACAGGCCTTACAGTGTGACGGCATCAATGGTTAATAAAACCTGGAATTAAAATAAGCATTGCCATTATGACAACTGGGGAAAATATAGGAATTGCCAAGGAGTATAGGGGCCCTAATGCAGGCACAATACTGGATAGAGGAAGAAGATTGTATATGGGAGGATACTTACATTTACAGCAGGGGCTGATTTGGACTCTGGCCATACCTGAAGAACTGGTGGGCTAGTAGTTGCCCAGGAATCTGAGTTGATTTTGCCTAGAGAATGTGGGTCTATGAGGAGATGTGTGCTCTGTGTCTGGAGAGCAAAACTGGGAGGCGAGGAGGCCTCTTAGTTTACGTTTGCCTAGGAGACTCTAAGACCAAGATTTTAGCGCAAGTAGGCTTTTCTTGGAGATAGTTTTCAAAAACACTATTTTTTGATATTTTATTTATTTAATTGACAGAGAGAGACACAGTGAGAGAGGGAACACAGGCAAGGGGAGTAGGAGAAGCAGGCTTCCCACTGAGCAGGAATCCTGATGTGGGGCTTGATCCCAGGACCCTGAGGTCATGACCTGAGCCAAAGGCAGACGCTTAACTGACTTGAGCCACCTAGGCACCCCCAAAAACACTATTAAGAGAGTGGAGAAGTGACCCACATCAGAAAAGAATCACTACTCAAGGCCTTATCAAGCCAGTTAAGGCTGTCGTTCACTGGAGCTTCATTGTGATGGGAAATTCTAGAAGCCAATGTCAAACACAAGCCTCAGAGTAATCTCCACCTGCTCTCAGAAGCTGGTTGGGCACTGTGCCCAAGAAGCTGGGCCATGGGAAGGACAGACAGGCTACTAATGAAGCTCCCAGGCAAAGCAGTGCACCTGTGGGGTCATTGGTAAGGCCCAAGGATGTAGGGGCAGGACACAGACAGCATGCGATCCAGGAGGAGAACACGGTCTGCGGCCCAGCTAGTTGTCAGGGATGAGGTCTGAGGCCCATGAAGAGATGGGTTTCTAGCAAGAGCTAAAGTTTTTCTCATGAGGTTCCATGTGATACTTGTGATGCTCGGGGCGACAACTCATGCTTCTCAGGGGCCAGGTGACAAAACGCAGCACAGAGCTGGGAGGAGGAGCTGTTAGCCTAGAACACAGTGTGGCCCATCAGCATAAAGGCTTAAACTGAACCAGTTCTGTTCAGACCCCTTGTGATTCACAGTTTTGAGGTAAAGTGAAAGCTGCTTCCTTCGCATGGAAAATCAGGGCAGGTCTGTTTTTGGCTTAACAGGAGTGGGGACCCCAAAACCAAGACCAAATGAGGAAGAAGGTTGGAGAACACATCTAAAATTCTTCCGGGGAATTCTCAGAAAGAAGCAGGAAGACTTTGGGAGAAAGGTGTCCTGGAAGAGATGAAACGAATGGACTAGTGGGGTTTGAGTTTTTACCATTGACACACCAAGACTGGAGTAGCCTGTGGAAATTTAGTTTACATGTGACTCCCTTCCTATCTCTCCCCCCCGAAGAGGCTGCTGACATGTATGGACGACATATTACTGTGTCAAGCATTCCATGTATCCTTAACAAATTTTTTTAAACGTATTTTTATAAAGATGTTATTTATTTATTTGAGAGCAAGAGCGAGAAAGAGAGAGAGAGAGAGCACAAGCACAGAAGGAGAAGGAGAAGCAGACTCCCTGTGGGGCTGGATCCCAGGAGCCGGGGACCATGACCTGAGCCAAAGGCAGACACTTCGCTGACTGAGCCACCCAGGCGCCCCGCATTCTACATATCTTATCTCACTTACTCTTTGTGATAAACCCAATGTATATAGGCGAGGAAACTGAGTTTTTCAACAAAGGTAAATAGTTTGCTTACTGTACACAGCTAGTCAGCAGCAAATTGGGTATTTGAACCCTAACTTGTCTGACCTGGGAGCCCGTGCATGTTTACACTCGCTCCTTCTGCTAGCTGGTGATGTCAATAAGTACACACGCGCGTGTGGGCGTGCACACATAAACAGCTTGAACCTGGAAATGGATTTTAAGTTAATAATAATCTCGAGAAGCTGAAACCGCAACCATTTACTGAGTTATACGAGATGCTTAAGTTACGTAAGAGATTTTTTTTTTTTTTAAGGGACAACCCCAGCAGAATTTAAAACAGAAGGATGGAGGAGTGAAGATGAAGGGAATAGATGCCATTATTATTCACTGACATGACAAAAAAAAAACAAACAAGAGAAAGGGAAAGAGAAAGGAAAAATATGGCACAACTTTGTCTTTTCTCTTAAAGGGAATAATTGGCTATTTGCTTGACAATGGCTTGTTTTCGGCCCAGAGTGATGGATGAAATCTGGGTCCGGGTTCTCAGGGCTAAGAATTCCCTGTCGAAAATGGCTGCCCCAACCATTCGGAGAACTAACAGAGACCGAGCACTGATATCGGAATCTCGTTCTTGTGCTAGACGTTCTAGCAGTTTCTCTCTGACTGTTGTTAGACGAATGAGAGACGCTGACTTTATTTTTGGGGCTGAGCTCGTATGTTAGTCTGTGATGCCCTTCAGAAGAAGGGGAAAGGAAAGAGAAATAGGGTTTAAGGTGTGAGAGTGAAGAAACTTACACTCTCAAGGATCTGGAGTGAGCGCAATCCAAGTGTAGCCAAGTAAGACATTTAAAGAAAGTGTGGGATCCTTATATTCTCCTTGGTGTTGGCAAGAAAGATGTCGAAGATGTAAAGAAATGGCTGAATAAATCCACGGAGAAAATATAAACCCACGCCTCCTTTCATAGTGCTAGTGTATCCTCAAGGAATGGAAACTGATTTTAATAAGTGCCATGGTTCATAAAGTTACAGATAACATTTACTAAGCACTCATTATCTGTCAGGCAGTCTGCTTGGTCATGTATAATCTCAATTATCTCAAGGGCACCCCAAAGCAGGCTTTATTTTTAGATAAGGAAACGCGGGCTAGAGAGAGAATTTACACTGCCCACGCGCTTGCAGCTTCTACGTGATAGAGCTGGAATTTGGATCTCGAATAGTCAGACTTTAGAACTTGCTTTCCAAGACGAATATGTTATACTGCTTCCCTATATGCTAAAAGAGGAGCATGGTCCTGGTCATAAAATTTTCCTTGAAGTGCAGGGGTGCATAAATTAGTTTTGGACTATCTATTCCTTCTTTGCATACATCGCCCTTACAAGTGAATTTCTGAAATATTGACTCAAATCGTGCCTTCCTGCTGGGTTTTACGCACAGTGAATACAGAATTCTTTCTGTTTTGTCTGTCTTCGTATGCCCAGTACCAGCATGGGTAGTTACCGGACAGAGTAGGCACTGATGAATTTTTGTTAATTAAATAAAACTATCCTCCATTTCTCTCTGTTAAGTGGGGGGGGGAAGTGAACTCCTAAGAGTAGCTGAGGGATGCAATACAATTTTTTAAAAAATATTTTATTTATTTATTTGACAGAGAGAGAGAGAGAGAGCGAGCACGCGAGAGAGGACAAGCAGGGGGAGTGGGAGATGCAGAGGGAGAAGCAGACACCCCACTGAGTAGGGAGCCTGATGTGGGGCTCCATCCCAGGACCCTGGGATCATAACCTGAGCTGAAGGCAGCCGCTTAATGACTGAGCCACCCAGGCTCCCAAATACATTTTTAATTCGTTGGTTTCTAACATAATGATGCCCTGTCCCTATAGCTCCTAACACTTGTAATGTCTAATTATTCAGGAGGCATTTATTTGTTAACTGCCTTGTTTTAGGCATAATATCAACTCTTAGATGTGAACTATATTTTCATATTCATAGGGTCCATAAATGTACCTTTTGAAGCATTCATGGGGGTGGTATTTTAAATGTACTTTGAAAAAGCTTCACTCAGAGGAATGGATTTGGGTTTTTTTGTTTTTTCCCCTTGGCTGACAAGCTTTTCCTAGGTGCAGCTCAGACTCCAACACATCTACTCTTCTAGTAATGCATGGATGTCATAAGGTACTGTACAAAGAGATGCCTTTCCTTCCCTTGGGACTTTAGGAGAGGAGCCTACATTTGAACTTGCCACACAATCTGCAGTTGTCTGCACCATGAAATGTTCAGTTGACCTTCATTCATAGTATCCAAGATGAGTTTTATAGTGCGCCTACTACAGTGTCTGGTACCTAGTTAAGCACTCCAGGAATGCTAGTTGGCTGGCTGGTTGAATGAACGAATGCATGAAGGTATGGTTTGAATCAAGTTGTGTGATGTGAAGAGACAGCAATACTCCCCCTCTGCCTGCAAACGACCAAAGTCTCACCTGAATCCATATTTGGTCTAAAATTTTGGAACGCCCTTGGAAAGCAAATATACTATAGGAGTTCCTAACCCACTACCTTGAATGAGTATTCCAGATTTAGAGTTGTCCAAGCGCTAGGTAGAGGGGAAGATTCAAGAAGATGACATGCAGGACAGGTCCATTTCAATGAGGAGCGGGGAATGTGGCGAGGGGTAGAGAAGATATGTGCGGGATAGGAAATCAACACAAGGGAAGGTGCTGTAATAAGATTGCAGATAAATGCTATAAGGGGTGTGTGGAGGCACCAAAAGTCACATTCCGATTTCCCATTGGCCACCGGGGTCCTCTCAGATCGCCACCTGTGGCCCCAGAGCAGAACTGCAGCCTAGGGACAGGCTGCTATCCATGACTTTGGAGCAAGTATTCTGACATGGCGAGAGTGTCATGTGTATGTCTGCCATAAATGAGGAATTGATTGCTGGGCAACTCCAGCTCTCCTGACCGTCCCAGTGGAGTGGAACAGTTGCCATATTAGCCAGCCTCCAAGATGGAGCACGATGATCCTTGCCTTTTGGTATTCATTTCCTTGTGTAGACTCCTCCCACACAGAAGAGGACATTGTAAGATGATGGAGTGTGACCTCCGAGGTTAAGATATAAAAGACAACACAGCTGCCACCTCTGTCTCTTGGACAGTTTGTTCCAGAGGAAGTGAGCGACCATGTCATGAGGATATGCATGCAGTCTTATAGAGAGAAACTAAGGTCTCCCACCCACAGCAGCAGCCTACCAGTCATGGGAGGGAGCCCCCTTGGAACTTGATGCTCTAGCCTTAGCTAAGCCTTGAGATGACACGAGCTCTGCTGGCATCTTGAGTACAACCTCATGAGAAACCCCGCACTAGAACCACCTAGCCACGCCTTCCCCAGATTCCTGTCCTCCCGAAACTGCAAGATAACACATGTTCATTATTGTTTTACATTACTCCTCCTGGAGTAATTTTTCGCACTGCATTAGAGACTCATACGTTTTCTTAAAGTCTGTGATCACAACTGCCATTATACTTAACTACTTTGTCAGATAGGTATCAAAGTCTTCCAGATCTCTTTAAATGTGATGATTTGTCTTTTTTTTTTTTTTAATTTTAATTTTGAGAGAGAGAGCAAGAGCATGCACGAACCGGGAGGGGGAGAGAGAATCTCAAGGAGATTCCACACTAGGCATGGAGCGGGACATGCGGCTCAATCTCATGACCCTGAGACAGCTACCTGAGCTGAAATCAAGAGTTGGATGCTCAACCAACAGAGCCATCCAGGTGCCCCAATTTGTCCTTTTTAAAAGCTTCCTGTAAAGACCTTAGAATATGGAAGGACTCTCACTCCAGGCAGACATGAACTGGAGTACTGGTTTGGCCACCTGTGTGACTTGGATCAAGTTACTTAATCTGACTCGTAAATGTATTATGAGCATTAATGGAGCAAATGCATTTGAAGCTCACAGCCTGTGGTAAGAACTGAATAAATGCTATAGCTATTGTAATTTTTCACTTCGTGTAAAGAGATGCCTCTAAGGGCCTTACCTTATGGGCAACAACACTAGCCAACACTCCAAAGTAGCTGCAGTATGGCTTGTACTCTAAGTGGGGAATTTGGTTTCCATTAGAATTGTTAAAGCAATTTATTGAGGCATAATTTGTATGCCATAAATTCACCCATTTAAAATATATGATTTCTGAGTTTTAGTAAATTTACCAAGTTGTGCAACTATGACCATCATCCAGTTTTAGAATATTTTTCATCACCCCCAAAAGAAATCTTGTGCCCATTTGCAATCACTTTCCATTCTCACCTCCAGTTCCAGGCAACCAAATCTATTTTCTGTCTCTATACGTTTGCCTTTTCTGGACATTTCACATAAATACGACCATATACTATGTAGTCTCACATCTGGCTTCTTTCTCATAGCTTATTTCGGAGGTTCTTTCATGTCTTGGCATGTTTCAGTACTTCATTTCTTTTTGTTGTTGAATAAAATTCCATTGTTTGACTGTATCACATTTTGTTTATCTATTCATGCATTGATGGACATTTGAGTTCCTTCCACATTTTGGCTCTTACAGATAGTGTTGCTACACACATCAGTGTACAAGTTTTTGTGTAGGCATATGTTTTCATTTAGCGTGGGTAGATACCCAAGGGTGGGATTTCTGGGTAATATAGTGAAGGTGTGTTTAACTTTTTAAGAAAGTCCTGTTTTCCAAAGTGGCTGTATCTTTTGCATTTCCCCCAGCAATGTATGAGAGTTCTCATTTATCCATATCCTTGTCAACAGTTCTTGTCGTCTGACTTTTTGATTTTAGCCATTCTAGTGGGTGTGAAGTATTGGTTTTAATTTGCATTTTCCTAATGACTTATGGTGGTGAGCATCTTTTCATGTGCTTATTGGTCATTCATATATTTTCTTTGGGGAAATATCTGTTCAAATCCCTTGCCAATTTTGAATTGTTTGTCTTATTATTGAGTTGTAAGAGTTCTTGCTCTCTATAATCTTTTTTTTAAGATTTTATTTTTAAGTAACCTCTCTCCTCAACATGGGACTCAAACTCACAACCCTGAGATCAAGAGTTGCATGCTCTATTGACTGAACCAGCCAGGTGCCTCGAGTTCTTTCTGTACTCTGGACACAAGTCTTTTGTTGCATATATGACTTGCAAATATTTTCTCCCAGGCTGTTGCTTGTCCTTTTATTTTCTTAATGTATCTTTTGAAGCACAACAGTTTAAAATTTCGATGAAGTCCAATCTATCACTTTTGTTTTCTCTTAGGGATCATTCTATTTAGGGTTGTATCTAAGACATCTTTGTGTAGAACCCAAGATCTTGAAATTTTTCTTTTAAATATTTTTATAGTTTTAACTCTAACATTTAGCTCTACAGTTCATCTTTTGGCTTGTGGATGTCCACACATACCAGCACCATTTGTTGAAAAGACTACCCTTTCCCAGTGAATTGCTTTGGAAACTTTGTTGAAAAATTGAAGGACCACAAATATGAAAGTGTAGTTCTTGATTCTCAGTTTTGTTCCATTGATCTGTATGTCTATCCTTAATGTACTACCATACTCTCTTGATTGGTATATCTTTATAGTAAGCTCTAAAATTTTTGACATGAAACTCTGCCAACTTCTTTTTTAAAAACTGGCTTAGCTATTCTGGCACTTCTGATTTTTCATATAAACTTTATGATAATATTATTGACTGATTGAGAGAAAGATAGAAAGCCTGATGAAAATTTAATGGGAATTGCACTGAATCTATGGTCAATTTTGGAAGAATTATTATTTTAACATTATAGAATCTTCCAAAATCCAATAACATGGAATGTCTATTTATTAGATTTTCTTTAATTTCCCTAAGCAAAATTTGTAATTTTTAGTGTACTTGCCTTGCAATTCTTTTGTTAAATGTATTGCAAAACTTTTATTCTTCTTGATGATATTATGACTAGAATTATTTTCTTTTTTTAAAAAATTTATTTATTTGTCAGAGGGAGGGAGAGAGAGAGAGAGCGAGCACAGGCAGACAGAGTGGCAGGCAGAGGCAGAGGGAGAAGCAGGCTCCCTGCCGAGCAAGGAGCCCCATGTGGGACTTGATTCCAGGACGTTGGGATCATGACCTGAGCCGAAGGCAGCTGCTTAACCAACTGAGCCACCCAGGCGTCCCGACTAGAATTATTTTCTTAATTTCACTTTCAGATTATTCATTCCTCATATATATAGAAAGACAATTGATTTTCATATATTGGTATTGTGTCCTTCAACTTGGCTGAACTTGATTATCTGTTCTAATAGTGTTTTGAGAATTCTGTAGGATTTTGTATACACAGGATTATATCATCTGTGAAGTTTTACTTTTTCCTTTCCAAACTGAATATTTTCTCCTTCTTGTCCTTACATAATTGCACTGGTCAAACTTCAAGTGCAATGTTGAACAGAAATTGTGCGATGGACAGCCTTTCCTTAGTCCTGATCTTAGGGGGAAAGCATTCAGTCTTTCACCATGAAATATGGTAGCTGTATGATTTTTAAGGATATTCGTTTTCAGTTTGAGGAAGTTCCCTTCTATGTCAAGTTTGTTGAGAGTTTTTACCATGAATGGGTATTGGATTTTGTGAAATACCTGTTCTGTATCTGTTGAGATGATCATGCAGTATTTGCCCTTTATTCTCTTAATATGGTTTGTTATGTTAGTTGGTTTTCAGCTTTATTTTAAAATTTTTATTTATTTATTTATTTCAGAGAGAGAGAGCGAGCATGAGCGGGTGCACACATGAATGGGGGAAGTGGCAGAGGGGGAGTGAGAGGGACAAGTAGACTCTGTTGAACGTGGAGTCCAACATGAGGCTTGATCCCAGGACCCCGAGATCATGACCCAAGCCAAAACCAAGGGTTGGATGTTTAACTGACTGAGCCATCCAGGTGCCCCTGGTTTTCAGCTTTAAATCAACCTTGCATTCCTAAGATAAATCCCATTTGGTTGTGATATATAATCCTTTTTATATCTGACTAGATTTGGTTTGCTAATCTTTTTGAGAATTATAGTGTCCATATTCATGAGGGATGTTGGTCTGCAATTTTCTTTTTTGTGATGTTTTTGTCTGACTTTGATATCATGGTTATACTGCTTCATAGAATGAATTAAGAGTTGTTCCCTCTTCTATTATCAGGAAGAGTTTGTGAAGGACTGGCATTATTTCATCTTTACATCTTTTTTTTTTAAAGATTTTATTTGTTTATTTGTCAGAGAGAGATAAAGAGCACGAGCAGGCAGAGAGGCAGGCAGATGCAGAGGGAGAAGCAGGCTCCCTGCTGAGCAAGGAGCCCGATGTGGGACTCGATCCCAGGACCCTGAGTCCATAACTTGAGCCAAAGGTAGACGCTTAACCGACTGAGCCACCCAGGTGTCCCTCATCTTTACATCTTTGATAGAATTTACCTTTGAATCCATCTCGTCCTGAGTTTTGTTTCATGGGGATATTTTAGATTACTAAATCTACTTCTTTACTTGTTAAAAACTTATTTCTATTTTCTATTTTTTAGTCAATTTTTAAAAAAATTTTTATTTCTTTTCAGCATAACAGAATTCATAGTTTTTGCACCACACCCAGTGCTCCATGCAATGTGTGCCCTCCATAATACCCACCACCTGGCTCCCCCAACCTCCCACCCCCCGCCCCTTCAAAACCCTCAGGTTGTTTTTCAGAGTCCATAGTCTCTCATGAATCATCTCCCCTTCCAATTTCCCTCAACTCCCTTCTCCTTTCCATCTCCCCATGTCCTCCATGTTATTTGTTATGCTCCGCAAATAAGTGAAACCATATGATAATTGACTCTCTCTGCTTGACTTATTTTTAGTCAATTTTGCAAATTTATGTCTTTCTGGGCATTTGTACATTTCATCTAAACTGTCTGATTTGTTGTCTTAAAGTAGTTCATAGTATTCCCTTATAATTCTTCTGTGTTTTGTAAGATCAGTAGTAATGTCCCCTCTTTTTTATCCTGATTTTGGTGCTCTGTGTCATCTCTCTTTTATCTTGGTCAGTCTAACTAAAGTTTTATTAGTTTTGTTGATCTTTACAAAGAATTAGGTTTATTGATCTTTCTTTAATGATTTCCTATTTTATTGATTTGCATTCTAATCTATTATCTTTCTGCTTGCCTTGCATTTAATTAACTCTTTTTTGGGATTCATAAGGTAAAAGTTTACTATATTGATTTCAGACCTTTCTTCTTTTCTAACATAACTATTTGTGAATATAAATTCCTCTATTAATATTGCTTTAGCTGGAACCCATATATTTTTATATGGTGTGGTTTCATTTTCATTCAGTTGAAAAATACTTTCCTCATTAATTTCTTTTTTGACCCACAGATAGAAAAGTGATATTCGGTCACCAAATATTTGTGGATTTGACAATTTTTAAAAAAGATTTTATTTATTTATTTGACAGAGAGAGAGAAAGTGCGTGCAAGTACGAGCTGTGGGAGAGGGAGAGGTAGGCTCCCTACAAAGCAGGGAGCCCAAAGTGGGACTTGATCCCAGGACCGTGGAATCATGACCTGAACTGAAGGCAGATGCTCAACCGACTGAGACACCCAGGGACCCCAATTTTTTTTATTTCTAAATTATTTCCATTGTGTTTCAGAGAATATACTTTAAATTATTTCCATCCTTTTTAATTTATTGGTGCTAGTTTTATTGCTTAGAATATGGTTCATCCTGCAGAAAGTTCTGCGTGTACTTGAAAGAATGTGTAGCATATTGTTTAGTGGAGTGTTCTACAGATGTCAATTAGATCAAATTGTTTGATAGCATTGTACCTGTAAGGCACAGCAGTCTTATATATCCTTGCTGAATTTTTGTCTAGTTATTTTATCAATTTTGGGGAGTTGAATATTGAAGTCTCTCAATTGATTGTTAAATTGTATATTTACTCATTTTTGTATCATGTATGTGTAGACATAATTATGGCCCCCCAATATCCAAGTCATAATCCCTAGAATCCATGAATACACATGACACAGCTGAAGAGAATTAATGTTGCATATGGAATTAAGATTGCTAATCAGCTGACCTTTATAATATCTGAAGTAGCTCTTAGTTTAAAGTGAAAAATCATCCCCTCCTGCCCACAAAACCACACAGTCAACACCAAATTAGAAAACCATGTGCTGTCTTTAGAGAGAAAGGGGAAACAATCCAGTATCCAGTATCCCATTCATTATGTCAAGCAGTGACAAATTTGTCCTCTTCTTCAGCTCCTTGTGTGACTTTGAGTGGACCACTTGACTTTCACTGAGCTTCAGTTTTGTATCTTTAAAATATCTTGTGCCTATTACAGGATAATATATACTTCAAACAGATGTCAAGATGTAGAGAGTAAATAATCCAAAACTCATTTTATTTTATTTATTTTTAAAGATTTTATTTATTTACTTGACAGGGAGAGAGAGAGATCACAAATAGGCAGAGAAAGAGGGGGAAGCAGGCTCCCCGCAGAGCAGAGAGCCCGATATGGGGCTTGATCCCAAGACCCTGAGATCATGACCTGAGCCAAAAGCAGAGGCTTAACCCACCCAGGTGCCCCCAAAACTCATTTTATGTGGTGAGAGAGGTGGTGTGTTTGAAAACATTCACTTCCTGGGCACTGGGAGGCAGCAACTCTTTCTCACAAAAATGGCCAAGGTAAAACATGGAGAATAGCTTGATGGCTTTGTATCTCACAACAAATGACATTCATGACCAATTAGGATGTTCCTTCACATTCTGTACAGTTAGCTTTGAGGGAGAACTGGCTCACGCAGGCTTCTGAAATATTTTTGCTGCCATGGTGAAGCTGAAACTCCTCCCTGCCCCCCCCCATCTTTTCATCATTTGATGTGGAAAATTTAAGATGATAACATTTCAGCATTTTTTCTATAACTTTAATGTGGAGAGTGAGCCCCTCAGAAAGTCCAACTACCACCACCTTTGAAAGCCCTCTGTGTGTTCTTAATTTGGACTTGCCATTGTCAGCTTGCTTTCCAGCACCTTCCCACCTCAACCCACCCCTGCTAACACACACCCACTCACACAATTTACACCCACACAATGACTCCAACATAAAAAGTGTAGGCTTGTGAAGCAGCAGACTTTTTGAAAATTGCGAATTTAGTTATCAAGGCAATCTCCAGTTACATAAATTGCAGGGCCCAGTGCAAAAGGGAAATGTGGGGCCATTTGTTCAAAAAGCAGGAAAAAAGTGCCATTAAAGGTACTAAAATAGAAAGCTTTATCCTGTCTCCCATGGTATCTCTCTCTCTCTCTCTCGACTTGTCATGATGTTTTTCGTTTGCTATTTAAGGTGGTTTTAAACAAAGAAAAATTAAAAATTTGAATTACTAGCATGAATTTTACCATTCATTTTTGTATTACCTAATGTTACTTTTTTTAAAAGATTTTATTTATTTGTTTGACAGAGAGACAGTGAAAGAGGGAACACAAGCAAGGGGAGTGGGAGAGGGAGAAGCAGGCTTCCCACTGAGCAGGGAGCCTGATGAGGGGCTCGATCCCAGGACCCTGGGATCATGACCTGAGCCCAAGCAGACGCTTAATGGCTGAGCCACCCAGGCTCCCCCCAATGCTACTTTTCACCTGTATGCAGAATTGCCAAAATCATATAATCACTATTTTGTAGCTCATACATGCACATGCATTGCGTTCTTTTTTTAAATTTTTATTTCTTTTCAGCATAACAGAATTCATTGTTTTTGTACCACACCCAGTGCTCCATGCAATGCGTGCCCTCCATAATACCCACCACCAGGCTGCCCCAACCTCCCACCCCCTGCCCCTTCAAAACCCTCAGGTTGTTTTTCAGAGTCCATAGTCTCTCATGGTTCATCTCCCCCCCAATTTCCCTCAACTCCCTTCTCCTCTCCATCTCCCCATGTCCTCCGTGTTATTTGTTATGCTCCGCAAATAAGTGAAACCATATGATAATTGACTCTCTCTGCTTGACTGATTTCACTCAGCATAATCTCTTCCAGTCCCGTCCATGTTGCTACAAAAGT
>PISX010023162.1:0-30390 GCA_004024625.1 Mellivora capensis
CAAAAGACTGTTTTCCTTCTGTCCAGTTCAGTGTTGATGGCTGCAATCAGGAAATGGGGTGATGGGATGTCCTTTCTGACATCCTCCTGCGGGGCAACCTCACAGGGCTGGGCTTCCTGAGGCATAGCTGGGGCAGCAGCTGCGGGAGCTGGCATCACCTTTAGCAATCAGTTTTAAAAAGTCAAGAACTGAGAACGGGGTGAGAAGGGAGGAGAGCTGGGGCAGATGTAAGGAGACGAACCTTTTTTTTCCGGCAGACAATGAATAGAGTTACTCTAGGGTAGATACATCAAGAAACAGAGACATTAAACATACTCTCTACAGTCAGGGAGAGAATTCACAAAAAGTAAAAATCACAGACTACTACAGTGGTGCCTCTGGGCAGTGGTTCTGAATGTGGGAGAATTTAACTTTCCGTTTGATACTTTTCAGTACTATTTGAATTGTTATCGTATTATTTTGTTTTTGTTTTTTTTTTTAGATTTATTTATTTATTTGTCAGAGAGAGAGTGAGCGAGCACAGGCAGACAGAGTGTCAGGCAGAGGCAGAGGGAGAAGCAGGCTCCCTGCTGAGCAAGGAGCCCGATGCGGGACTCGATCCCAGGACGCTGGGATCATGACCTGAGCCGAAGGCAGCCGCTTAACCAACTGAGCCACCCAGGCGTCCCGAATTGTTATCGTATTATTATTTGCCATATGTGTATGTTATGCCTATTAATAAAATAGTTCATGCCGAGCTCAGAAGCAGGCAGGGGCTATTTGGGCAAAGAGGCAGTGTGGCTCTTTTTTGTCTCGAGACTCCTTGGGTGTGAGTCCTTTGGGAAGCCCTTGGCCAGGCTGAGAGGGAATTCTATGTCAGTCAGACTTCAGATGGGTCCTCCTTCCCTGTCCCCTCAAAATCAGCTAGGATTGCTCTAGATTGTTCAATCTAAATTGTTCAATTGTTCAATTGCCCTAGATTGCTCTAGATTGCTCTAGGATTGTTCAACCTAGAAAATTCAGTTATCCATAGGGAAAAGGAAAACTCCTACCTCACACCACATACTCCAGATTGGAGTAATGGATCAAGAACTTCAAAGCCAAACATGAAAACCTTTAGAAAAAAATATGGTATCTTTCTGATATTTTACTTTGTTACAGTGAAGAACTTCTCATCAAAAGACACCTTGAGTAAAGTGAAAAGAGAAATGGGAGAAGAGAAATTATTTTATATAACCAAAGGATTAGCATTAAGAATATATAGGAAGGGGCATCTGGGTGGCTCAGTCAGTTAAGCCTCTGGCTCTTGATTTCGGCTCAGGTCATGATCTCAAGGCTGTAGGATCAAGCCCTGTGTCGGAGATTCTTTCTCTCTCTCCCTCTCCCTCTACCCCTCCTTCTGTTCACATACTCTCTCTCTCAAAATAAATAAATAAATGTTTTTTAAAAAAACAATATATAGGAAAAAATAGAGAACTCCTACAAATCAGTTAAACAAAAAGATAAACAATACAAGAGAAAAATGAGCCGAGGATATTAATAGGCATTTGACCAAAGGGAAAATGTGTATGGCTAATAAGCATATGAAGGCATACCCAACCGCATTAGCATTCAGAGAAATGCAAACAAGCACCATAATGAATACCATTTTACATCCATTTAGCTGGCAAAAATTTCAAAGTTTGACAATACAGAGGTAGAAGGGGATACGGACCCTTCTAACCTCCAGAGTATCTTTAAAAATAGCAAAAAGCCCATACAGACATGAATGAATTAAAGTATCTTTACCTTAAACTTGGCTTTGGACATTTCGATTTTCTTGTTAGGGAATACTTTTGTATTATCCTGAGTGTCATTCTCATACTCATATGTAAGAAAGAAAGCCATACTTTCCCTTCCCTTCTGACGTATCATGGCACCATGTTTAAATAATTATTCAATATTCAACCTTGAATATTCAGTTATCATCTTATATTATATTATATATTATAACATCTCTTAGGCAGTTATTGCGCATGTAAATGGCACGACCCCCTTAGAAAACAAATTTGACGTTTCTTATCAAGCTGAATATACATCTACCCAGCAGTAGATTGAATGATTCTTCCCATTTTACAGAAGAGGAAACCCAGGCACAGAATGGTTAAGTGCTCTGCCCAAGGATGTAGCTAGTCAGCAGCAGAGCTGGGGTTTGAATCAGACTGGCCCCAAAGCAGGAGAAAGGGCACTGATGGAGCGGTCCCAGACATAGGGGCAACTGCTGGCTGGGCGTGAGGTTTTCTATGACCCCAGAGGGGAACACTAAATGAAATCTCTGAAAACAACACTAATGTAGACATGTGATCCTGGCCTGCAGTGTGAGTTCTGGAATAATCACAGGTACACCGCTCTCCCAGCCTCCATGTGGCCCGAGCGCACAGTGAATGCAAGTGTAAGATGAAAAAGTGCTGCTCACTCTCTCATAGGAACCCACCCGACGGGGAGATAAGACACATAGGAGGCCCAAACAAGTGCTGTGCTGGGTGGGCCGCAATGAGGCTACAGACACTGGGAGGCTGGGCGGGTGGGCACCCTTCCCTGCAACCCAGATGTCTTGTGAACCCATGAATGTTCAGCTAATTCTGCTGACTTGGGGATTATCACGGGCCTTGTACAGATAGGAAATGTAGGCCCAGAAATGACCACGGGCACACAGTTTGGGTGTGGTTTAGCAGAGTCTGGGTTCCAGGCCTTCTGGGGCTAAACCCCTGCAAGATTCCCTAGCAGGTCACACTCCAGGCCCCCACGCCATTTGAAAATGCCTTCCTGGGGACTCCTGCGGGGCTCAGTGGGTTAAGCCTCTGCCTTCCGCTCAGGTCATGATCTCAGAGTCCTGGGATCCAGCCCTGCATCGGGCTCTCTGCTCAGCAGGGAGCCTGCTTCCCCCTCTCTCTCTGCCTGCCTCTCTGCCTACTTTGTGATCTCCCTCTCAAATAAATAAATAAAATCTTGAAAAAAAAAAATGCCTTCCTGTGAGCCACATGGGCCTGCACCTCCTGGCTTTCCTCCTCAGAAACAGATGTTTTATCCTTCCTTCACCTCTCCCCTTAACAATGGTTGAGACAAACTGGGTGAATCACGTCTAAAGCAGAAGCAAGTCTGTATCAACCCAACACCTACTCAGTCCATTTCCTTTCTTGGGTTGGGGGGGCGGGGATCATTCTGGGGGAGTTTGTGAACTCCCACCCATATTCCAGACCAGACTCTGCCTACAAGGGCCTGTGCTGAGATGTGATTTCTGCGCAAGGTAGGAACGTGTGGCAGGGCCCTCTGGTTAGATGGCTCTCTCCACCAAACACTTCCACTAAAGCCATTCCATTGTGCTGTTCCAGAAAGACTTTGCCGATGGAACTTGTCAGCCATGGGTCCTGTATTATAGCTATGAGAGTGCTTTACAGTTTATAAAGTAATTTCACATCTAAAAATGGTTTTGATTCTCGTAACAGCTATGAATTTAAACACAGACAACCACTTAAACTTGTCCATGCAGTAGATGAGGACATTGAATAAGGCTCAGAGAGGCAGGAGACTTCGTAGCTCATCAGCACCAACACTTGAATATGGATCTTTTTTTTTTTTTTTTTTTTAATACGGATCTTTAATTCCAAATTCTATGTACCTCACCTAACTGGGAACTGTCCTGGACAGCAGAGGCTGAAGGGACACAAAACAACTGCGTTTTTTTGTTTTGTTTTGTTTGTTTTTCTGTTGTTTGAACAGATGGGTTTTGATTAGAAAGCAGAAAGGAAAGGATGAGGGGGACAAGATCTGGAGCAGGGGAAGACGGTGGCAGACCTGGGCCACACAGATGGGCACAAGTCCGCCAGGGCGCTGACAATTTGGGCAGGGGGAAGGGTGGCCTGGCTGCGGGTAGGAGGCTGCACAGGAGGTGTGGGGGGATGAGCTCTGGGGAGTCAGAGCCTGGGCTCTGGCTGGGCCGCTTCCTGGGGAGCTGGAGTGGACCTCTCCTCTAGCTTCTGTTTGTTCCCCAGGCTCTGCAGGCCTCCCAACTCACCGCCCATGTCTGTGGCCTGATTTCCAGCCAAGTGTCTTGTGAGCTTGTCAGTGCTGACCTAGTCATGCTGGCTCGTGACTGTGCTCCTTCTGCACACGAATGAGTCAAGAGGGGAAACAGGCGCCTAAGAGCTTCCGGGGGATTCCCATGATGCAGACGGCTCTGGGCCCTGGGTGCAGAAGGCCTGAGGGGCCTCAGAGTGCCTGGGAGGCCAGAGCTTTCCCAGGGTTGAAGGCCGGTCAAAATAACCCCAGACCTAATTTGGTTCCTCTCCTGCTGAGTGGCATTAAAAACAGCAGGGGCACAAAAGTCATGCGGGTGGAGGAAGGCCTGGCTCAGGGCTGAGCCCTCGGCAGGCATCTGGAGCACAGTGTCTCTACGTAGCCTAGGGAGCTTGGCCTTCTACGTGAGCAAACAGAGGCTGCACTTTCCCCTGAAGAATGCTGAGTAGAGTAACCACAGCCCCAGAAGACCCTCCTTTACTGAGACCTACTACCTGCAAGGTACTTGATTTGCAAATTTAATCAGGTTTTAAGAACTACATTAGATGCAATTACATATACATGCTATAAAATACAAGACAGAACTAGACCAGGAGTTCTTAATCTGAGGTCTGTGGGATTCCCCAAAGGTCTAAGAAGAGAATTCAAGGAATCTAAAAATTTAGAAGAGAAAAAAATACATCTTTATTTTCAGTGACCTCTACCTGAATTTTTTCTCTTCAGTGATGTGGCAACAAACCACAGCCACGTAGGCAGGACCCGTGATGGGGTCACTGATAGAGTTTCAGATGTTTTCAAATCACCGTTACAGCTTTTTCAGATATTTCAAAATATGGTTCACGTTCATTACTATTTCAAAATTATAGTAGTTATTAGACCTATTGCTAGATCTTGATATTTCATGCCTCAAATAGGAAGCACCATTACTACATCAAAAAAAAAATTGGGGGTGGGGGGGCGCCCGGGTGGCTCAGTCGTTAGGTGTCTGCCTTTGGCTTGGGTCCTGATCCCAGGGTGCCGGGATCAAGCCCCATGTTAGGTTCCAAGCCTGATCTCCCTCTTCCACTCCCCCTGCTTGTGTTCCCTCTCTCGCTCTCTCTGTCAAACAAATAAATAAAATCTTTATTTAAAAAAAAGAAAAAGGGAAGCCTGGGTGGCTCAGTTGGTTGGACGACTGCCTTCGGCTCAGGTCATGATCCCGGAGACCCGGGATCAAGTCCCGCATCGGGCTCCCAGCTCCACGGGGAGTCTGCTTCTCCCTCTGACCTTCTCCTCGCTCATGCTCTCTCACTGCCTCTCTCTCAAATAAATAAATAAAATCTTTTTTAAAATTTTTTTAAAAAATAAAAAGAAAAAAAAAAAAGAAAAAAATTATTTTTGTTAAACATATTTTAATTTAGTTGGTTTCCCTTATAAGCCTATGTTATTTTATTGTGTACATTTAACATTATTCTGAAATGGGGTCTATAGGCTTCACCAGATGACAAAGCGGGCTATGGCATATACACAAAGGTGAAGAGCCCCTGACCTACAGGAGACACCCCCATTTAAAAAGTAGATCCTGGGGCGCCTGGGTGGCTCAGTCGGTTAAGTGTCTGTCTTCAGCTGGGGTCATGATCCTGGTGTCCTGGGACTGAGTCCCTCATCAGGCTCCCTGCTCAGCACAGAGTCTGCTTCTCCCTCTCCCTCTTCCCCCTGCTCCTGCTTATGCTCTCTCTCACTCTCTCTCAAATAAGTTAAATAAATAAAATATTTTTAAAAAATTTTTTTAAAGATTTTTCTTATTTATTTATTTATTTGACAGACAGAGATCACAAGTAGGCGGAGAGGCAGGCAGAGAGAGAGAGGAGGAAGCAGGCTCCCCGCGGAGCAGAGAGCCGGATGTGGGGCTCGATCCCATGACCCTGGGATCATGACCTGAGCTGAAGGCAGAGGCCTTAACCACTGAGCCACTCAGGCACCCCAATAAATAAAATATTTTTTAAAAATTTAAAAAGTGGATCCTGATTTTTTAAAGACTATTTTCCAGTTACATTGGAAACCTGAATGCCAGTCTGGTTACTTGACTTAAGTGAAATTCAACTCCCCACCGCACCATCACTGGACAGTGAGCAATCCACAGTCCTCCAGCTGAATGCTTCTAACAGTCCATTAGCAGAAACATCTTCTCCTGCAGACACTCACACTGTTTAACTCAACTGAAACATCCCTGAATCTTCGGCTCAACTGAAACAGCCCTGAATCTTCGTTCTTCCTCTCCATGTATGCTCACCATAATTAGACAATGTCCTGAGAGGAATGGTTAAGGAACTGGAGGTCTTTTGGCTAGAGGATAGGCTGCTGGCAGGAGAGCTGTAGGGGAGAGGACACACAATAGCTCTTGCTTTCTCAAAGGGTGGCCCTTACATTTCTATGGGCAGCTCTGGAAGTCTAGCAAGGGCATGAGGTTTGTAATCAGGATGGCCCAAATGCCCAGATAGTCTGCCCTCTCCTTACAACCCATGTATTCCCTTCATCATCCTCCCTCTCTGGGCCCTGGTTCCTCTTGCTGGCTCCTCTCCCTCCTACCACAATGTGCTCTGGGAGACAGGTCCTGAGAGAGATGTGTGTGAATAGAATGGCAGACCCAACAGAGGGGAGAGTCACGATGTTGTTCAGGGGATTGTAGCCTATGGTCACCCTTCTCTGGGTCTTGGTTTCCTCAGCTATAAAATGGGCATCATATCTGACCTTGCTGGCATGAACTACATGCGGTGGTAAGTGAGAAATCATTTATGGTGCTAAGGTAGAGGACAGCGGTAAAGAAAGCTTCAAGGGTGGCTTTTCCCAGGGGTTGGGCTTTGGATTTCAATTGGAGATCAAGTCTAAGTTGAAGACCTGACTTCTTTTCCAGTGGTGAGTTCTCCCTTCATGGGCATGGGGGAAAGAGCACCCGTTCAGAATCAGATTGAATCCTGCCTCTTCCTTGCCCTTTGTCTGGTGTTGGGCAAGACAGCTCCCTTCCCTGAGACTCAGCTTATATAATAACAGGATCTACTATCATCATTCTTGTGAAGACTCAATAAAATTCTGTGTGAAGAACACTTGGCCCAGAGCTTTGCGGGGAAAACACCCTAGAAATGTTTACTGACGAATATGATCACTCAGTATTCCAATTCTGAGTGAGTGAACAGGCCACGAGCAATGAAGGCAGGCTGGGCAGGTCCAAGAGCGGGAATGGCAAGGAGCTGAAGGAAAATGGAGCTCCTCCCCAACCCCCCAACAGGGCTTCCTCCTGACCGGGAAGATGCTGTCCTGCTGCCCCGGGGGTTCTTCTGTGTTAGCTTTGGAGTGAGTTTACTCGACCTCCTTGATGACATGCCCCTGTGGGACTGACCCCAGACTGCAGGGTCAGCCAGGCAGGCCCTCTCGGGGTTCGGCATCCTCCCTCAGTCCCCTGGGTCCCGGAGGCCAGCCAGCTGCCCGGCCTGATGTTCAGCCATATGGAACTGGCTCCCTTGGCCAGGCCCAGGAGGGAATGCCCAGGGATGGAGTTGCCCCTTAGGGAGGCCCAGACTTTCCCTCTTGCCTCGATGGCTCCTCAGACAGTGAGCAAGGCTGAAACTGATACAGACAGAGGAGAGTAGGAACCGGGACCCAAAATGAGGACCTAAAACTGGGGGAGGAAGGGACACCCACACATAGCAGCCCACGGGGAGAGCTTCAGTCTCTCCTCCGCGCTGACTCCAGGTGCCCCGTGGCTCCATTTCATACTTCTTCCTGCCTGCCTCCTTCCCCAGAAGCTCGGACCATCCCCTCCCCCACATCTGCCTAGGACTGGCCCCTGCACACACACCTGAGCCCAGGCCGGCAGGGCCCCTAGGACTGGACAGGGGCACCACACTCAGGGGTCCCTCAGGTATTTGCCACCAGGGTGGTCAGGCAGAAACCCGTATTCACTGCCTCTGACCAGGGGCTTTCGAGCACCATTTCTAAAGCTCCATCCATTCACACATCATTTTCCAGATTTTTGTTACCTGAACTTCCATTTTCCATTTAATATTTTTGCTTTAAACCTTTAATTCCTTTCAAAATTTAGTGCAGAGGAAGAACAAAGCTGCAGACATCACATTCCCTGATTTTAAACTCTATTACAAAGCTATAATAATTAAAACAGTACGGTATTGGGATGAAAACAGACACATAGATCAATGGAACAGAATAGAGAGCCCAGAAATAAACCCATATATATATATATATATATATATATATATACATGGCAAAGCTGTCAAGGATATACGATGGGGAAAGGACAGTCTCTTCAGTAAATGGTGTTAGGAAAACTGGACAACAGAAACAAAAGAATGAAACTAGACCACTACTTAACATATATACAAAAATTGGGGCGCCTGGGTGGCTCAGTGGGTTAAGCCTCTGCTTTCAGCTCAGGTCATGATCCCAGGGTCCTGGGATCGAGCCCCGCATCAGCCTCTCTGCTCAGCGGGGAGCCTGCTTCCTCCTCTCTCTCTCTGCCTGCCTCTCTGCCTACTTGTAATCTGTCTGTCAAATAAATAAATAAAATCTTAAAAAATATATATATACAAAAATTAACTCAAAATAGATTAGAGATGTAAGACCTGGAACCATAAAATTCTTATAAGAAAACATAGGCCACAAGGCCTTTGACACAGGTCTTAGTGTAGGTTTTTGAATCTGACGGCAAAAGTAACAAAAGGAAAAAATAAAGAAGTGGAATTATATCAAACTAAAAAGCTTCTGCACAGCAAAGGAAACCATCAACAAAATAAAAAGGCAATGTACCGATAGGAGGAAATATTTGCCCCAATCATTTATCTGATAAGGCATTAATGACTAAAATACATGAAAAAAAAAATAAAAGGGGGCGCCTGGGTGGCTTGGTTGGTTAAACATCTACCTTTGGCTCAGGTCATGATCCCAGAGTCCTGGGATGGAGCATCGAGCTTTGGGCTCCCTGCTCAGCTGGGAGCCTGCTTCTCCCTCTTCCCCACCCCTGCTCATGCTCACTCTTACTCTCTCTCTCAAATAAAAAAATAAAAAATAAAATAAAGAACTTTTACGGGATGCCTGGGTGGCTCAGTTGGTTGAGCAGCTGCCTTCGGCTCAGGTCATGATCCCAGCGTCCTGGGATTGAGTCCCACATCGGGCTCCTTGCTCGGCAGGGAGCCTGCTTCTCCCTCTGCCTCTGCCTGCCACTCTGTCTGCCTGTGCTTGCTCTCTCGCTCTCTCTCTCTGACAAATAAATAAATAAAATCTTTAAAAAAAAAAAAAAAGAACTTTTACAAAGTAGCAAAACCCCCAAACAATTTGATGGAAAAATGGGCAGAAAATCTGAATATATATTTTTCCAAAGTAGACATTCAGATGGCCAACAGGTTCAAGGAGAAGCAGCACAACATCACTAACCATCAGAGAAATGCAAATCAGAACCGCAAGGAAATACCACCTCACACTTGTTAGAATGGCTAGTGTCAAAAAGGCAAGAAATAAGTGTTGATGAGGATGTGGAGAAAAGGGAACCTTTGTGTACTATTGGTGGGCATGTAAATTGGTGCAGCCACTATGGAAAATAGTAGGGCAGTTCCTCAAAAAATTGAAAACAAGGGAGCCTGGGTGGCTCAGTGGTTAAGTGTCTGCGTTTGGCTCGGGTTATGATCCCAGGGTCCTGGGATGGAGCCCCACATCAGGCTCTCTGCTCAGCGAGGGTCTGCTTCTCCCTCAGCCACTCCCCCTCCTTGTGTTCCCTATCTTGCTCTCTTTCTCTCTCAAATAAATAAAATCTTAAAAAAAAAATTGAAAACAGAATTATCATATAATCCAGCAGTTCTACTTCTGAGTATTAATCTGAAGAAAATGAAAACACTAATTTGAAAAGATATCTGCACTCCCATGTTCACTGCAGCATTATTTACAATAGCCAAGATGAAAACAATGTAAATGTCCATTGATGGATGAATGGATAAAGAAATTGTAGGGACGCCTGGGTGGCTCAGTTGGTTGGACGAATGCCTTCAGCTCAGGTCATGATCCTGGAGACCCGGGATCGAGTCCCGCATCAGGCTCCCAGCTCCACGGGGAGTCTGCTTCTCCCTCTGACCTTCTCCTCACTCATGCTCTCTCACTGCCTCTCTCTCAAATAAATAAATAAAATCTTTAAAAAAAAAAAAAAGAAATTGTAGTATATGTATATAGTGGAATATTATTCAGCCACAAAAAGGACTGAAATCGCCAAAGATCTATTCATCTTACTGCCACCTAAGACACACTTCTCTCTGTTAGTCTCCTTAATAAACCACTGCTTGCCAAGCGGCAAAAAGAAAAAGGAACGAAATCTTGCCATTTGCAACAACACAGATGGATCTCAAGGGCATTATGCTAAGTAAGTCAGACAGAGAAAGCTGAAACCGGATGACCTCTCTTACATGTGGAATCTAAAAAACAAAAACAAAAATTTAAAAAACCCCAAGCGCATAGAAACAGAGAAGAGATTGGTGATTGCTAGAAGTTGGGGGGAAGGGGGGAGAAATGGGTAAAGGGCATCAAAAGATAAGCAAAAACAATTGTTTCTGCCTATTCCAAGCAATAGTATCGATGAAATCTTGAGTTCGATGAGCTGATGTTAATCAACTGTTTATGGTATCAGTAAGGATTCATTCAGATCAACGGTACTCTAGTTAATTAAGTTTGGGGGCAATCGAAAGTTACACTTAGATTTTCAACTGTGCCAGGGTTCTGCACTCCTGCATTGTTCAGTGATCAACTGTGCTCTCTAACTATATGACCTTGGGAAAGTCACTTAACTTCTCTGAGCTTCAGTTTCCTGACCTATAAAATAAGGATTCTCTCCCCTATAGCTGTCACGGGCATAGGTGGGAGCACTGAACATGGGGCCTGGCCAAGTTAACTTTCTTCCTCCTCTGCAGTCTTGCCTGCCTTTCCTGCAAAGATAACTTGAGCAGGAAACCTGGCCTCCTCGGCCATCACCCTCACCATAAGGAGCTGCTGCAGTCAAGGGTAGCCTATTCTGAAGGTTTGTCTGGGAGGAGCTGTTACTTTGGCACCTGTCCAGGTCTACGGATTCTAGGTTGAAAAGTGCCTCCTGGCCTCTACTCCAGGTCCCTAGGCTGCAGTGGAAGCTCCTGCTCTTGTGCTCTGAGAATGAATTAGGGAGCCTCCTCCATGGAGGGGCAGCCTGATGGTATGGAAAGGCCTGTGGGAAGTTGGGTTCAATCCTGGCACTGCCACCATCTCACTTGTGTGCCCTGAGCAAGTCACTGACCCTCTCCGTTTATGGTTTTCTCATCTGTAATAGGAGCCTTGACTGTGAAACCAGACTCTTCCCCATGTATTCTCACCCACTGTAGATGGGGAGGGTAGAAAGGGCAGGGACTCCTGCCTTTTCAGATTGAGGAACTAATTTGTTTCTCTTCTGGTTGAGGATGTGGGAACTGGGAGGGAGGAGGGTAGGGTAGGGATGGGGGCGGAGAGGAAGTTACTGACGGGGGTGGGAGACTGGCTGCTGATAAGCCCTTCCCACTGGAAACTTCCTTCCTGTCCCCTCCCTGATACAACCTCAAGGAAGAGGCTAGGTGTTTCCAAGGATGGCCTGGGAAGGGTGAGATCAACAGCATGAGGCATATGCTCAGCGGGACATCTGGGTTGTGAGTGCTGTCTCCCTCTGAAGAGTGTACTCTGGGTGCTAATGTGGATCTCCAAAAATGAGGGAGTAGCAGAGTTCAGAGATCACCTAGTCTAACCCCCCACCCTTTTACAAAGAGGGGAACGGGGGCCCAGAGAAGTACAGTTTTAGGGTCATGCCATGACTTGGCCGCAGAATGGGACAAGAACCTAGGAGTCCTGCCCTCTACTCCCATCCTCCTGCCTTGCCTTCCCACCTCTCTTCCCCTAAGTCTGTTGACACTTCTGGGGATATGTGGGGCTTCTATAAAAATGCTCTAATTGGGGGTGCCTGGGTGGGTTAGTGGGTTAAGCCTCTGCCTTTGGCTCAGGTCATGATCTCAGGGTCCTGGGATGGAGCCCCACATCGGGCTCCCTGCTCAGCAGGGAGTCTGCTTCTCCCTCACTCTGCCTACTTGTGATCTCTCTCTCTGTCAAATAAATAAAGTCTTTTAAAAAATGCTCTAATTGATTCTTAACAGGAAGTGTGGGCTTTTTTGCTCTGAATTGACCACCACAGCAGCTATACAATACACACAGACAAGCCCACGTGTCCTCACAGACACACACTCATACAACCTCGAGTTTGTACACAGTTGTACTTGACAGCGGCTAGTCACACAGCTGGGGCACAACTATGCACTTCTCCCTGGGTGCCACGAGATGCCCAATTGGAGGCTCCCACTTTGTCCCCCTCTGACCTGTTTCACGCTTCCATAGTGGAAAGTGGATGTGAAAGTGGGGGAGCTGAGATACAGAGAAAAGAGGGCTTCGGTGGGTAGTAAAGGGCCCCATGCCCCAGACAATCCTGGGCCTGGAGGGGCTGCTCATAGTTCACGGAAGAAACTGATATGGAAACCACTAATTTGTCATGGGGCCCAATGGAGCTGAAGAAATGGGGCATGGAAGAGGTGAACTGACTTGCCCACAATGGCCCCACATGTAAATGGCAAAGCCTAGATTGGAACCTGGGTCTGTCTGACCAAGAGCCCAAGTTCTTGGTCCCACAGGCACAGCTTTCTTCACATCAAAGTCCCTGATCTAGGCAGCAGCAACCTGTGTACTTATACATACCACAGAACTTTTCCTCGACAAGGTAAAGGAATCAGTACTAGTACTAGGAGCCAAGGTGGGGTTGAGGGAAGCTTCATGGATGAGTTGGCACTTGAAGCTGCCTTAAGAACAAATGAAATTTTATTAGAAGAGTAGAGGGGATGAGGAAGGGCATTCCTAATGGAGGGAACAGCACAAGCAAAAAACAGTGCAAGAAAGTGGAAGGGGGAGCGCGGGGCACAGTGGCAATGGAGTGGGATGACTGGACAAAGAGGTGTGGGGTCAGGGCTCTGGGACGGGGCTGGAGGATTGATGTGCATAGTCAGGGTTCTAGGGCCTTGAGTGCTAGTCATTGCATTTGTGGATGAGGATATCCTGGCAGGTGCTTAAGAAAAGGTGTGACTTTATTAGTCGTGTGTCCCAGAGGCTCACCCTGACTCAAGGATGAAGGATAGTAGTGCATGGATGCAAGGACACAAAGCTGAAGCAGGGGGACCAAAGGGGAGCTGTTACAGGTGTCCAGGCAGAGGTCAAGGGTCTAAAACCTAGCCTGGGTCAGTGGGTTGGTAAGGACGGTGGGTGGGAGAAAAGAGCTTGAGAACAGACGGGGGCTCTCCAGGGATTCAGGTAGGGATGATTATGCAGCCACAAGGTGGAGGCTTCTGAGACCATCCAGTGCCCACTTCTACCCCAGCCCAGATCACTGGACTCAGGCTGGAAGGCCTTTGAGTAAGTCTTACCCCCACTCCAGATTGCCTGCCATTTCTAGGTTCTACCCCACCCACTTGCTCCTGGGGGAAAGCAGCAAGAATCCCCACCACAGGCAGGGCAGGATTTTCTCCTTTCTCCACCATCTCCCACGTTCAATCTCGCAACACAGCTAAATGGAGAGCACGACCTGCTTCCACTGGGTACAGACACTGGCTCCACCAGCAGTGAATGAGGGACTCTGCCCCCATGAATGGCAGTTGGTGTCTCTGGAAACCAGATGGGGCTCCTGTCATCTTTAACTGACTGCCAGGATGGATCCATACAGTTACTGCCTGAACATGGAGTCTGGGGTGGTTGTGCTAATTGGCCAAGGTTGGTCACATGCCCAGCCTCAAGCTGCACGGGAGGCTGGGACAGGGAGCATCTGGCATGCTTAGTCTCAGCTGTGGAAGCTGGGCTCTTCCTCATGAGTGGAGAATACCCCAACATTGGAAGGGATTTCAGATGCTGGGAGACCAACACAAATGACAAACATCAATATGCTACCTTATAGGGATGCTAGTGAGAATTAAATTCTATATTACATGGAAAAGTGCTCTGTAAAGCATCTGGTATAAAGAACATGGCCAGTAAATGTTAACTCTCATTCCATTAAACTATAGAACTCCATGGTGGCAGTAAGTAGACTTTTTGCTCCTTGCTGTATCACTAGGGGCCAGTGTGGTGCCTTGCACACAGCAGGAGCTTGACAAACGTTTGTCGCAAGAATTTCTTGCTCCTCAAATCTGTGCTCTGTCCAACATTTCTCTCCTCCCCTTTCTCTTTTTGCCTTGCTTGTGACCAGGGCATTTTCCAAGGAGGAGACATTTGCTGGGGCAGAAAGAATACTGTAGGAGGAATCAGGTGCCCAACACCTCAGCTCCACAACCAGCTCACTGTGTGATCTTGGGCAAGTTACCTCCCCTCCTTGGTCTGGGTTTCTGCCTCTGCAAAATGGGTATAAAAGCCTCTGCTGCTCTGCCCCATATCTCTGGTGTAAAGGACAAATGAGAACATGTGAGGAGCTGATTGCAAAGCAGCAAAAAGTCTTCTGCACCCAAGCAGGGGAGGAAGCAGCTGCTGAAGCCATCCATGAAGCGTTAGGACTCCACCCCAGAGGATCTGTTTTTGAAGAGGGGCTGAGGGAGAATGCACTGGGGAAACGGCCTTCCTCTTCCCTGAGTGGAAAGGCCTGGTGTTCATGCAGTATCTGTGAACTGAAGCTATTTTTAGGTAGCATAACTGCGATTATGACAGGGCCTCTTCCTGAAGGGGAAGGGTGGGGAATAGACCTGAGTCATCGGTGGGGCGGGCAGGCCCTCTAAGGCTACCCATGGAAATCAGACCTATCACTCCCACCTCCCAAATTACTCCTGGCCTCGGCCTTCCTCAGATAGTGGCTCCAAAGAGGGCAGTGGGGCGTGCCACCTGCTCCAAGAAGAACTAGGTCAATCATTGGGTTTGGAGTCTGTCAATCATTGTTGGTTTCCAATGAGAAGTGGGCTGTCAGCATCCCTGGGCGGGAACCTGAGGACCCACTGAAAAGAGCCGAAATGAATGGATGGAAAGGACGCCTGACCCACCCTTCCTGCTCCCTGCAGAGTTGGCGGGCTGGAATTAAAGGGCCAGCTAGGGTTTACTGGGCACGGACTGCATGCCCACACTGTGGTTAGGGGCTTCATGTGTCCCCCTTTACTGAAGCCCTCCAATACCATCCCCCTTGGGAATAGGGGATTTGCCTCCATTTCATAGATGAGGGCACTGAGGGTGGGTAGGGACATGACTGACTCGGCCCCACAGCACTCCTGACGGAGTGCGGAGCTGATGGAGCCAACAGGAAGGGTGATTATTTTCTTTACTGGATAGACAGGGAAAGGCTTCCCAGAGAAGGCGACATTTGAGCTGGTCTCTAAACAATGAGTGGGATTTAGCTCTCTTGTGAGGCAGGGAGAGGGGAGAAAGCATGCATGTGACACGGAAGGGACAAAGCATGGGCAAAGGCTTGGGGGTGTGACAATGCATGGATTGTTTGGGGGTGTCAGGTAGCTCAAGGTTGCTGGTGAGCAGCAGGAGTGGTAGGGCAGAGGGTGGGGCCGTAGGCCAGCCTACGGGATTTGGGCTTTTGGGGGTTCCTGCAGAGCTGTGCAGTCCTTAAGCATACAGCCGGAAGTGCGGTCATGCAAAGGGGGGGGTGGGGTAGCCCACAGCAGAGGAAAGATAGGGGGTGGCCTATTGGACCCAAAGGAAACCAGGTAGGTTTCCTGCCCTTGAGCATGAGTTCAGGCAGTGGCCAGGCCTGGTGGTTCTGCTGTCCTCCGCAGGCCTAGCTTCAGTCAGGGAGGCCAGCTCCCTGAGCCCTGCAGGGCCCTCTCCTCTACCCTCTAAGCACCTTCTCTGGGCCAGTGCCACCACACACAGTATTCCCTTTATTCCTCACAGCCACTTGCAAGGTGACTATTATCACACCCATTTCACTGGGGGAGGAAACCGAAGTTTGGAGAGGTTCCGGGACACACAGTGAAGACACTGAGTGACTTCATGGGGCTCCCACCATCATTCCACAGTGGAAGAATACTCCAGGTCCCGGTTATAGTCAGGGGGACAACCACCTCCTTCCCCCAGGGCAAAGGAGACCCTGAGGCTGAATTCAGCTGTAACTTATCTGCTTCCCAGGTACAAACTCAAGATGTTAAATCTACACCCCCTAGAGTTGCACAGTAAGCAGCCCTGGGAATGGAGCAGCTTTCTCTGGTGATTCTCTTCCCTTCTCTAACCCCTTCCCCCCTTTACTCATCCTTTCTTTCAGAGCAGGGGACCAGAGGGCCATGTCTCACTGGGGAGGGAAAGGAAGGAAGGGCAGAGACAGAGGAGGAAGAGAGAGAGTCTGAAGGGCAGCAGAGGGAAAGGGCAGGACTTGTTTCTTGGCTCTCAGAAACTGAAACCAAAAGTCCTGGCAGGAGTCCATGTGAAAGGCAGGTCTGTAGCAAAACGCTAAGGTTGCAGAGCTGTGCTAAGGGAGCAAAGCCACCATATCTGGGCAGCAGCCTTGATCAGAGATACTCTAGCCAAAACCTTGTGTTGCCTCTACCAGGCCTTGCTCCTCCATCCGGACAAGAAGTATACAAGGCAAGGGTGTTTTCTCTGAGGATTCACACAGCTGCTGCAGACCTTTACAGTGCCCAGCACGGGGGTGAAGATCACTGCTGGAGCAGGCAGTGGGTGCTGCTCAAGCCAGTGAGTCACTGAATGACCTTATGACCTTGGCTGATGTTAGTGTCTCTGAGGACATACACACACCCATGAAGCTGGGGCAGGTGGCATCTGTGTACCTGGCCCTATTTCCCCAAGTCAAACTTAGGACATGTGGAGTAACATGGATTTTTGTGACCTACCTGGTTGTGAGAAGTCAATTCAGTGCTACCATATTGGATTCTTTGGGACGTTCGATGCTTTATCCAACAATGGGACAGAATGTCCCTGTCTTTAAAAATTCAGATTGTGTGGTTACTGTTTCTTGTGACCTGTATGATTCAACAAGCCAGTCCTGTCCCTGAATCTCAGGTGTTACCCCTCCCTGGAGGTTTCCTGAATCTTCTACGTAGGGAAGGATGAGGTTCCCAGAGCACTGTGGCTCCCAGCTCCAGACTGGGCAGCCCCTGTGAGCTGAGACTATTTAATCATCTTTGTATCTCCCATGAAGACAGGTGCCTCCCCTCCCCTGGGGATTCTTAGAGTATAAGCTCCTGGCTTCTCTATGTGTTTCCTTATGAGCTGACACCTACTCTGTGCTAGCCTCACAGTGGAAGGGAAGAAGGGGACAACAGCAGGGGTGGGAGTAGATGGATGGCACAGGGGAAACTGACTCCACCATTTCCTAGCCTGTAGTCCTGGAGAAGTCCCATTTCTTTCTGAACCTCCATTTTCTTCACCTGGAGATGGGGATGATTTAAATAGCTCTTTTAGGGGCACCTGGGTGGCTCAGTGGGTTAAGCCGCTGCCTTCGGTTCAGGTCATGGTCTCGGGGTTCTGGGATCAAGCCCCACATCGGGCTCTGACAAGGAGCCTGCTTCCCCCTCTCTCTCTGCCTACATGTGGGCTCTCTCTGTCAAATAAATAAGTAGCTCTTTTACTGAGTATGTACTGTGGGTCAGGCACTGTGTTAAATGTATTACATTCAGTAACTTCTTCAGAAAGTACTTATGAGGATCTCCAATGTGGGAGGGACACCAGGAGGTCAGCTGAGGGAATGGAGACTTGGAGTGTTAGGTGACTGCCCAAGGCCAGATGCAGACGAGTGGGAAAGAGTATACCTCAGAACCCACTCTTATAACTGACCATCAATGCTAGATGGACCCCCACGGACTTGGGTGGATGGGCCCGAGAAGATCTCAGCATGGAGCCGGCTCAGGGTAAGTCTAGATGGTGGTGCTGTTATCAGTGGAGGCCAGGCCTGGCTGGTCCAGAAGGCAGTCAGCTGGTATCCAGTGGCTGGGGCAGTGACAACCTCGCCAAGTGACCCCACAGGATGTTGTGGGAGGAGGCCCTCCAAACTGGAATTCTGAAAGACCATGTCCAGCAAGAGGGGCCAAGGCTGACAAAGTCCCTGAGGAAGGGTTGGGCCATCCGTGGGCAGGCTCTTCACTTGAGGCCTCAGATGGCCCCACAGAGGCCTGGAGCCTGAGAGGAAGCCAGCCAAGAGAATGAGGGAAGAAGAAGGAGGTCATGTTCGAGTCTGGCTGAAGAGTGTGGATCTGGGGGTACCCCAGAAAACTGGTCACTAGAGGAACAATAGTCAACTCACTGGGACTGCCTCTTGGGATCTGGCTTTGCCTCTGTTCCCAGTGCCCCAGGGCCAGAATCTACTCCTATCCTAGGGTCAAGGACCAGCAGAGAGATGGTCCCAAGTAGAGGGGGCTGAGATCTGTTCAAGAACCCCTCCTGGAAATGGCTGGCAGACCAGTCGGCACGCTGGAGAAGAGATGGGTCTGCGGCCCCCAGAGGGATAGCACGTGAAGGCCAGGCTGGATGGGGGCAGGGCAGCCACACGAAACCTAGCAGCCCAGATAAGTCCAATAGGCCAGAGACCCTGAAGCACCCTGTCTCCTTGTTCTTGCACACCCACATCTCACCTGCTAGCAAATCCTGTGGGCTCATGTCTGCCCTCCTGCCATCTAAGCCACCTGGGATACTGCAATGGCCCCCTCACTGGCCTCCCTGTTTTCACCCCAGAGCCTCCACAGCTGGCTCTCCACAGAGCAGAAGAGCAATAGTATTGAAGAACAGCCTCTTCTCAGTTGGGGCCTCCAGTGGCCTTACCTCCCAAAATCCACCTCTTTGATACCATGTGTTAATCCTCTCCCCTCCCCTCTGCTCCAGCCACTCTGGCCTCCCTGAGATGGCACTGCCACCCCTTAATAAGCCCCAATGTCCTACAGAATAGAAGACCCAGGGGCGCCTGGGTGGCTCAGTGGGTTAAGCCTCTGCCTTCGGCTCGGGTTGTGATCTCAGGGTCCTGGGATTGAGCCCTACATTGGGCTCTCTGCTCAGCAGGGAGCCTACTTCCCCCTCTCTCTCTGGCTGCCTCTCTGCCTACTTGTGATCTCTGTCAAGTAAATAAACAAAATCTTAAAAAAAAAAAAGAAGACCCAAAACAAAGTGATGACCAGCCCTGCCCTCCAATTGTAAAGTTGTGCATTTTCTCTAAGGGGTTATCAACTGAAAGCTATTTCAATCCAAATACCAACATGATTGGGGAGGGAGCTTCAGAAAATGATATTAATCTTCCTCTGGAAAAATAAACATTTGAAACTAGCACGAAAATTCTGAAAAAGGGAGGAACACACCACACAAAACCCAGAAGTCTTAAAGTAAAACACTGATTATTTGAACACGTTAAAAAAAAAATTAAAAACCTGAATGGAGAAAAGTTAAAAGACCAAACACTGGGAACACTATTTGTAAGAGAATGTCAGACAAAGAGCTAATATACTTAATATACACATTTTAGAAGTCAACATGAAAAAGAGGTAACCAAATTTAAAAATGGGCAATTCACAAGGAAAGAAAAATTCCAGATGAACAGTAAATACATGAAAAGATGCTCACCTTCACTCATAATGAAAGAAACAGATAACAAAGTAGCAATGAAATGCCATTTTCAACTGCCAGATTGGCACCAATGAAAGGTTTTATAACGTATAGTGTTGGTGAGGGTATGGGGAGACAGCCCCAAACATTGCAGGAATGTAAATTGACCAGCATTTTGGAGGGCAATTTGGAAATAGCTACTGTGGTGGAATAAAGGTGATCACAAATTCTTTGACAGTTCTCCCATAGAGAAAGGAGGTCGGTGATCCTTTCCTTTGAATTTGGGCTGGTGTTAACGTTCTCTGGCCAATAAAATCTAGCAAAAGTGGCACTATTATAGTTCCAAGCATATCCCTTAACTTGCCCAGCAGGTTCCACATCCTGCCTCTTATCTGAACTGCAATGACCAGCTGTGAGAAGCCCAAAGCATGCAGGGGAGTCCTGGAGGGTATGGCATCACTTGCAGAGAGAGGTCAAGAAGTGGTGAGGCCTTGTCCTGTGAGTGAGGAAGCCGGCTTGGCAGAGAAGCAAAAAGAAACCGTCCAGCTAAGCCCTTCCTGAATTCCTCACCTGCAAAATTGTGAATAAGATAAAGCGGTGGCTTTAGGCACTGTATTTGGGGGTAGTTTGTCTGACAGCAATAGGTATCTAGAACAGCTATCCAAATTTAAATTTACACTGACCCAGCGATTTGACTTCTATGAATCTAACCTACCAAAATGTTTGCACAATGCACAAAAACACCTGACCAAAGAAGTTCATTGCAGCAATGTTTGTGATAGGTAGCACAATGCTGGAAACAAGCCATCTGTCCCTCACCAGGGGAAAGGCTAGTATATCTAGTTAATGATATATACTGTACCTACTGAAAACCTGAACCAAGAAAAAGTGCTCTCTGTAGTCCTATGAGCCTAGAGTAACACACAGAATGGTTAAGAGCATGGATTCTGGGGACGCCTGGGTGGCTCAGTTGGTTAAGCGGCTGCCTTCGGCTCAAGTCATGATCCCAGCATCCTGGGATCGAGTCCCACATCGGGTTCCTTGCTTGGCAGGGAGCCTGCTTCTCCCTCTGCCTCTGCCTGCCACTCTGTCTGCCTGTGCTCCCTCTGGCTCTCTTTGGCTCGCTCTCTGACAAATAAATAAAATCTTTAAAATAAAAATTTGAAAAAAAAAAAGAGCATGGATTCTGACACTGTAAACACTGGTTCTGCCATATGTGATCTGTGCGACGACTGTTTAACAACTCTATTCTATAATTTCCTTATCTGTAAATTGAAGATGATAATCATAGCACCTCTTTCAGAGGGCCTTGGTGGAAAATAAATGTGTTAAAATGATAAGCCTCGTGTTGCTCTGTGCATTACATACTTTGAAGATGCAAAGAGCCCAAATTTAAATTGGGTTGGAGCAGACTTTTAATATTCTTAAGGGGCTGCAAAGCAAAGGACCTGCCAGATTGCCATCCTGAGATGGGCAAGGGAGATTTGACAAAGACTGAAAGGCAGCGGTGTTTTCAGAGAAATGGACTCACACTATACTTCCTGTTCTGTTTCTTGCTATCTCTTAGGCATTCTTCCTACCTCAGCACTTATAGACCCATTCATTTCTTTTTTTAACAACTGCTCAGTATTGCCTTGTATGGCCTCACCTCAATATATTTTCATCCTCTAGTTTTTTCCAGATTTATTGAAAAAAAACAAACAAACAAACAAACCTGACCTACATCACTGTATAAGTTTAAGGCATATAGCCTTAAACTTTGATTTACATATATTGTAAAATGATCACCAACCCCTACTGGTGGACTCTGGAGTGTTTCTTCTTTCCTACAGTTACAAACAACACTACACCAAATGTCCTTACACATTTATCTTTGCCCTAGCACTGCTATGATTTCTGTAGAAGATGTAGATTCTTCAGAATGGAGTTTTGAATGGAGTTTTGCGGATTCTTCAAAATGGAGAGTAAAGTATATATACACGCCTAAAAAAATTCTGATAGCTCTGATCAAATTGTTTCAATAGGGACGCCTGGGTGGTTCAGTTGGCTAAGCGGCTGCCTTCGGCTCAGGTCATGATCCCGGCATCCTGGGATTGAGTCCCACATCGGGCTCCCTGCCGAGCAGGGAGCCTGCTTCTCCCTCTGCCTGCCATTCTGTCTGCCTGTGCTTGCTCGCGCTCTCTCTCTCTGACAAATAAATAAAAATCTTAATAAAAAAAAAATTGTTTCAATATCTGGTCTCATTCCCCATCCCCACTGCATGTTTTCACAACTCTGTCACTTTGTGCTTATTACTTTTTTTAGACGAACTTTAGTATAATTTTGCAAAGTATTATGTGGCCTTGTTTTTTAATTAATACAGCAATGAATCAAGTTCCATGTCTGCCTTGAAAAATTCAGTCTGGTAGGGATGGGGGTGCAAAGAGGTATCCTGTGGGTGGGGGTAGTAGCTGCAAAATAAGGCAGTCACCCCATCAAGGCTATAGGGCTGGCACAGAAGGCTGGACCATGGGTTCTAGGAGCCCCCAGGAGAGAGCAGCACTGGGGTCTGAGACAATCAGGGAGGCCTCCGAAGAGGTTTCGTGCCCAGCCTTTGCGTTGGTTCCGGAGCATTTTTTAGAATGCTGACTCACTGAATGCTCACGGTGGCCCTTAGCATTAGGTGGTATTATCATCTCCACCTTCCAGATGAGGAAACTGAGGCCTGGAGAATGAAAGTCTTGCCCAGCTCCAGCCTTTGAGCTCTTGGCTTCCCTTTTCCCCTCTGTTGACTGCTTTCCCTATCCCTACCTCAGGACACTGCCCATGGCAGGGTGGCCTTCTTAAAGAGGCTGGAACGCAGACCCCAAGGATCTCGGTGGCACCGTGGCCCAGGCCACGCCGCGCTGCCTCACCTCCGGGCCCACAACTCCAGGGCATCCCCGCCCTCCTTCCGGCAAACACCTCTGGGACGTCCGTGCTGCAGTGTTCAAATGCACATTACCCTGACCGAAACCCATCGTCCGTCAATCGCCAAACTCTGAAGAGCGTTATCTAGGGCGCTCAGGCTGACGAAGGCCTAGGGCTCTCCGGGAGGTCCTTAGTGAAGGGGGAAGTCAGGGGAGTGGGAATTAAACTGGCAGCTCACCCGCCGGTCTTGGGTCCTGACATCCCAGCAACTCGGCCGCCTTTCACCCCGCCCCCCAGGGGCCAAGTCCTTGCCCGGCGGCCAACCACCTGCGCTGCGATTCTGGGGAAAACCTCACAAAACAGAGCAGCAGGAAGCCGGCAAGGAGAACCAGCTCCGAGAGACTCGGAGGCGGAGGGCGGTCCCGCTTCTCCGCGAGGCTCCTCGGTGGCAGGCGGACCCAGCCAACCTCAGGTCAGACTGGCGTCTGTAATTCCCCGCAGCTGGCTCTCACGCTCCTCCCCCTCGGTCACGCTCGTGCGGGAGGTGGGGGCGGACTAAGGTGCGCACACCTGGGACAATTACGGTATTTACCGCCGGCAGCTCTTGGCCGGCTCTGGCTCCCCCGTGTGTCGACCGCAGGAACTGCAGTTGGGCCGAACGGAGAAGTTGCGCAGCTGGAGAAGCGGCTTGAGCGGCCGCCGCCTGCCTTTCGCTCTCGTCTGGTTCCTCCAACCCCGAGTGCCCGCTTGCTCTGGTTTCTAGGGTTTCCCCCAAAGCGCCTTTCTTCCCGGCGAGCGAGCGCACGCACCTGGAGTCGGGGTGCCCCAGGGACTCACACAGCAGCGCCACGTGGACCACCCAGTTCGCCTTCGGAGAGAGGCGTGCCGAGAGGCATGCCGGGATTCCATCCGCCTGTTTCCAGTGTGTCCTTGGGCGAGTCATTAACCTCTGCACTTCGCTTGCCTCCTTGGTAAAGTGGAGCTTAAGTTTACTGGTTCTTGCCTCACAGGGTTGTCCAGACGATTCAGCGGGGTAGGTGGCAGGTAATAATTACCACCATAATGAGTCACTCTCTGTGTGCCAGGGACTGCTTTAGGCATTTTGAAAAGACCCTATAAAAAAATACCACCCATAGATGGAAAAATTGAGATTTAGTGATTTGCCCGGAGTCACATGGCTGGAGAGTGGCAGAACCGCGACCAGACTCAGGAACAGGAGTACACAAGGGATGGGAAGTGTGGGTGGGGTCCAAGGTTTGTAAGTTTAGGGGGGGTGCCCAGAGGCCTGAAAAATAAAACAGCCCAGCCTTCCTTTGGGTTTTTAGTCAATGCTTTCTTCCTCTAATGAATTATTCATCCCATCTTAGTATCATGCTTGCGTGGGCAGGGAACTAAAAGACCATCCAGGCTGACTTCCTTGTGAAGATGGGGAGAGACTTCTCCAGGGTCACATGGCTTGGCACAGCAGAACGGAACTGGAATTCAGTCCTAGCCCTATGCTGGGGCTGCTTCCCCCTATCCTTGCCCTCTGGGTAAGCAACACTCAAACTACCCACTCCATACTGGCACCTCTCCAGGGGCTGCCCATTGGCCACTCCTGACCTTACTTGGCCAGAACCTTCTGCCATTTCCCTCCTTCTCCCTTCTCCAGCTATTCCAGGCCTCTCTCCCCTAAAGGACTAATGCTCTAAGCAGAGAAACCTGGGCAGCCTCTGGCTTCCAAGTGCTGACACATGACCAGTAAATATTTTGCCATTGTCTGTGTGTATGCATCTTTTTTCCTTTTGTTAGAATGGGGCTAGCTGGGGGACCTGGGTGGCTCAGTCGGTTAAGCAAGCATCTGCCTTGGGCTCAGGTCATGATCCCAGGGTCCTGGGATCAAGCCCTGCATCAGGCTTCCTGCTCTGCCAGGAGCCTGCTTCTTTCTCTCCCTCCCACTTTCCCTCTGTTTGTGCTCGCACACGCTCACTCTCTCTCAAATAAATAAATAAATAAATAAAATCTTAAAAAAAAAAAAGTGAGGCTAGCTATGGTAGCTACACTTGTGGTGAGCATAGGTTTTTTTGTTTTTGTTTTTTGTTTTTTTTGTGAGCATAGTTTTATAAACTGTATAAACTTGTCCTATTGTGATGTTGTTCATCTGAAACTAATGTAACATTGTGTGTCAGCTAACCTCAACCATACTCAACTATACAAAGAAAGAGAGAGAGAGAAAGGGGCTTATATATAAATAGAATATATAACGAGTGATTCCCAGTGTCATCTTTGGGTATATGAATCATGGGTGTATTTTTCCTTGTTTGTATTTTAAATTTTCTTTGGTAATGAACAAACATTACTTCATGAGTAAGACAAGAAATAAAAGTTGTTTCAAAATCCTTTCAAGAAAAAGGCCAACAATAATAAAGAAAATGAGCTAGAAATAAGAATAGATTGTTCTCAGGAAAAAAATGAAAATGGCTTTTAAACATAGGCAAGATCGCTGACTTTGCTCATAATGACAGAAATGCAAATTAAGATTACATACATGGGCTGCCTGCTCAGCAGGCAGTCTGTTTCTTCCTGTCCCTCTGTCCCTCTCCCTGGTCATGCTCTCTCTTTCTCTCTGTCAAATAAATAAAATCTTTTTTTTTTAATTTTAAAAAGATTTTATTTATTTATTTGACAGACAAGTAGGCAGAGAGGCAGGCAGAGAGAAAGGGGGAAGCAGGCTCCCAGCTGAGCAGAGAGCCCGATGCAGGACTCGATCCCAGGATCCTGAGATCATGACCTGAGCTGAAGGCAGCAGCTGAGCCACCCAGGGGCCCTAATAAAATCTTTTTAAAAAGTTATACTGAGTTACCATTTTTTACCCATGCGATTGGCAAAAATCCGAGTTTAATAGAATGTGAGGAAAAAGAGCTGTGAGGAAAAAGGCATTCTCATATGTTGCTGATGGAGTGCAAAATAGTACAGATTCTGTGGAGGGGATTTGGCAATTGCTAGCAAAATCACATGTGCATTTACCCTTTAACACAGCAACCCTACTTCTAAGAATAGATCCCATAGATGCAGTGGTTAAAAAAAAAAAAAAAGCCAAATGATACATGCACAAGGCTATTCATTGTAACTCTACTGTAATAGCCAAAGATTGGAAATAGGGCAGGTGGCCATCAGAAGGCACTGGCTGGCTAAGCCACACAATGGAGGACTCTGAGGCGGCAAAAGGAACAAGGAAGATCACAACATACCATTGCAGAGAGATCACCTGGGTGGGTTTTTCAGTGGGTAAAGGATGTGGGTGTCCACAGTAGGCAAATCTGTAGAGATAGAAAGTAGAATAGTGGTTGCCTGGGGCTCTGGTGGTGACAGAGGTGGGGCCAGTGAGAGCTAAAAGGTATGGGGTTTCTTTTTTTGGTGATGAAAATGTTCTAAAATTTAATGGTGATGATAATACAACCCTGAACAATACTAAAAAACCACTGAATTGTACACTTATATGCATGGATTGTATGGTGTCTTATATCTCAAACTTGTCAAAAAAAAAAAAGGCAAAGTGAGACAACTGTGTATAATATGCTATTGTAGAAGGGAAAGTATATATCTATGTCATGTCACATATACATATATATGATTTAAATTAAACAATATAAGGCTAAGCAGCAACAACAGAAAAGGTTGTTGTGTCAGTCAGGATTCAGTTAGAGAACAGAATCACTCTGAGATTACAGGATGGGGGCTTTATCATAGAAATGTGCTTTGCATGGTTGTGGAAGGAGCTGGTGAAGACAGTGACTGCAAGGGGAAGTTGGGGAATCAGAGGAGTCACCGGCCGGTCAGTCTGAGAAACCCAGTATGTCTAGCTGCCCAAATGGATCCACAGCGGAAGCTGCAGGGGCCTCTGTTGGAAGCTGTGTCCTCTACATAGAGGATGCCCCTGGGTCTGCCTCTGAGCACGCTGTTGGTCAGTAGGGTCATCAGAGGGGAAGAAAAGCTAGATGTGAATGAAGGAGAGCAAGAACCAGCTGGAAGCTGCTGGGCTATGACAACTGACCGTGACAACCTTCAGAGACTTGACTTTGAAACTATAAATATTTTACATAATTATTAAACAAAATTAATATTTAAAAAAGCAAAAATGAAATAAACTTATGATTTTTCCCCCCAAATCTATGCTATGTTGAGTTGGTGGCATAACCACACAGATAGGAACTATCCCAAGTGACCTCAAAACAGTAATGTGATTATAAGCCCCTAGTGGGATATATCCAAATGACAAGAAAATCCTTTTTTTTTTTTTTTTTTTTTTAAGTAGGCTTCATGCCTATCATGGAGCCCAACATGAGGCTTGAACTCAAGACCCTGAGATCAAGACCTGATCTGAGGGGCACCTGGGTGGCTCAGTGGGTTAAAGCCTCTGCCTTCGGCTCAGGTCATGATCCTGGGGTCCTGGGATCGAGCCCCCGCATCGGGCTCTCTGCTCAGTGGGGAGCCTGCTTCCTCCTCTCTCTCTCTACCTGCCTCTCTGCCTACTTGTGATCTCTGTCTGCCAAATAAATAAATAAAATCTTTAAAAAAAAAACAAAAAAACACCTGATCTGAGGTCAAGAGTCGGACCGACTGAGCCACGCAGGCATGCTCCCTCTCCCCCCTTTTCAAGTAAACTCTTCACTCATGGGGCTCAAACTCACAACCCTGAGATCATGAGCTGCACGCTCTATGGACTGAGCCAGCGAGGGGCCCCAACAAGACAAACTTTTAAAAATACTTAAACAGTGTTCAGGAATCATGTTGTTGGTTTTTATGATAGAATTGTTATTCTGAAACTTTTGTGAGTATATTGTGGTTAAAGTGAACAATGAATTATGTTGCAGTCACTGAGAAGTGGGACTTCCAACATAGGAGAAAGAAAATACAGATGTAATTTTGATAACGTTAGGTAAAAACCCTGTTGTCTTGAATTTGAGCTTATATTCATTCAGTCATGAGTATGAACTAGTGATACATTTTATCAGGAAACAAACAAATGAGACATTTCCTAGGTCTATCCACTGGAAGTTCCTAGAAATAAGACCAACCCAGGAGCAATGATCATCCCTAGTGCCCAGACTGTGGTCTCTCAATATCTTTCCCGCTAAAAGGACCCAAGACTCCTTGGGTCTAGAAATGGCTGATTCTAGGTCTGGGGCTGGGAATGGGCTGGATCAATCTGGAGTATCTTGTCACACCAGAAGCAGGGAAGCTGTTAAAGACTACTGTGGTTGAGACAAAAAGGATTAGGCTCCGGTTTGGCCAAAGAAGACATAATTTGAGCATCAATAAGGAAAATAACTTCAGAGGATTAAACACACTGAATATGGGCAAGTATGAATTTACTTCAAAATAATGCAGGGGAGGGGTGCCTGGGTGACTCAGTGGGTTAAGCCTCTGCCTTCGGCTCAGGTCATGATCTCGGGGTCCTGGGATCGAGCCCTGTGTCAGGCTCTCTGCTCGGCGGGGAGCCTGCTTCCCCCCTCTCTCTGCCTGCTGCTCTGCCTGCTGCTCTGCCTGCTTGTGATCTCTCTCCCTCTGTCAAATAAATAAATAAAATCTTAAAAACAAAATGCAGGGGAGAGAAGGAAGCTAACTAGGACTGTTGACAGCTGAACCTGAAGGTATATGGGATTCATCATATTATTTGCTCTACTTTTATGTATATTTGAAATTTTCTAGTTTTTTTTTTTTTTACAAAATTCCTATCTCTTAGATAAGGCAAATATGGCAAAATATTAATATGTGATATTCTTTCAACTTTTCTGCAGATTTGAAATTTTTCCAAGTAAAACATTAAGAGAAAAAAAAATCTGCCTTGATCCTTTTGCCTCAGCAAGAAGCCTCAAAGCTCAGACCCAGGGTCCAACGCCTTGGAAAATAATGGAAGTTTTTTGTTGTTGTTGTTGTTGTTGTTGTTTGTTTTTTGTTTTTAGGTGAGAAGGAATTCAGGAAAGTTTAGATTGTCAAAAAAGAAAACCACCCAAGATGGTGTCACTTATGCTCAGCCAACTCACCAAACAGGAGCTGAATACCTAACCTAAGTGTAGTTTCAGCCTACCCCAGAAACATAGTCTCGTTAAGTCAGTCAGGGATTTTCTGGTCAGCACCAATGAGATAATCTGTCACATGGGCCCTCTCCTTGCCTCCAACAATCCTTTCTTTTCTTTTGCGAGTAACTTCCTTGTCCTACCCTCCTTCCTGTAAAAATGACAGACAAAGCACATGACTCCCTTCATTGATGGAAGCCCTGAACATGTAGGTTTGAAGTTCCAAGTGGTCCTTGCAAGGAGTCCAGATACTGTTAGGGTTTCCTCCTAGCACTGACCTTGCTGGGTTTGGGGACTGCTCCATTTGGTGCTCTGGGACCATAACATATCTCTCAGTTCCAAAGAGCTACTAAAAATGGAGCCCAAGGTCTGAGTTGTGAGGCAGCTCCCTGAGGCAAAAGAGTCAAGACAAAGACATGATTTTTTCTCTCTCTCTCTCTCTCTTTTTTTTTTTTTTTTTTACAATTTTATTAGAGAGAGAAAGAGAGGTCATGAGCAGGGGGGAAGGGTAGAGGGAGAAGCAGATTCCCCACCCAGCATGGAGCCTGATGTGGGATTCCATCCCAAGACCCTGGGATCATGACCTGAGGCTGAAGGGAGAAGAGGCTTAACCTACTGAGCCACCCAGGTGCCCCGATTTTTTTTCTCTTAATTTTTACTTAGAAAAATTTCAAATCTACAGAAAAGTTGAAAGAATAGTACCATATATTAATATTTTACCATAGCTGCCTTATCTAAGAGATAAGAATTTTGTAAAAGAAAATTTCAGATATACATAAACATAGAGCAAATAATATGAATAACCCCATACTAGTCTGGTGTTCCATTTGCGTATGAAATGATGAGCAATGAACTCTGAATAGGAATAGGGAGACCCAGTGTTATTTGTGTGTCCCAGAGTTACAGATTTTGACTGCTCGGGAGGCAAAGGCTGCTTGGAGGAGGAAGGACACTGTGGGCAGGGATGGCAAAACTAACATTGGAAGATGGACACTTAAGCCGGTCCAAAATGACAAAGAACTAATTGTGGAAAAGGAAATGACAAGTGCAAAAGATCCTGAGGCAGGACAGGGAAAATTTCATTCTGCGGAAAGGAATTTAGCAAGTTTAATTTTATTGTTTTTTCCTCCCCCAGGGTAAGAGGGCTTCAGCTACCTTCATTTGACTCAATCTGTTCTTGATTGATTGATTTGTTGATTAGGTTCTTCTTATCTCTTAACTCAGCCAAAAGACCCTGTGGGCAAAGCATCCTGTGATGGGAACCAAAACTACCGCCCCCTCAAGCAATAAGGACTGCCCTGATGCCTGCAAGCCTCCATGACTGACCCCACAACAGTGACTGACCTGACCTTTATTGCCCACCTGCATGTACCCACCGACTTTTGCCCCACATTTTCCTTATTTAAACTTACAAGTATTCTCAGCACTCAGAGATGGTCTGTGGGATGCTGGCCTGTGGTCTTCTGGGTGTTGGCCTCACGGAAATTAATTCCTTTCTGATTTCATCCTCGGCCATTTCTCTGCCTCTGGATTTTTTCAGTGGCCAGGGGCCGAATCTGGTCTGCCTGGGACCCCTGGAGTCAGGTGCCCTCACACCCTTGGGCCCCAGCTACATGAGGACTGAAAAAAAAAAAAAAGACATTTGAAATGATGTGCATCATTACTAAGCTAAATAGAGCTCATAAATGAGTGTAACTGACATTATTTTTCCACAATCAAACCAAGTTTTCCATCACTTTGATATTTCCTCATTGTTTCTAGTAGATGTTAAGGTCAATCACGTCCCTCTGTCACACACACTCATACAGGTCCTGCAGCCACC
>PISX010023163.1:0-30254 GCA_004024625.1 Mellivora capensis
TTCCCTCAACTCCCTTCTCCTCTCCATCTCCCCATGTCCTCCGTGTTATTTGTTATGCTCCGCAAATAAGTGAAACCATAGGATAATTGACTCTCTCTGCTTGACTTATTTCACTCAGCATAATCTCTTCCAGTCCCGTCCATGTTGCTACAAAAGTTGGGTATTCATCCTTTCTGATGGAGGCATAATACTCCATAGTGTATATGGACTACATCTTCTTTATCCATTCATCTGTTGAAGGGCATCTTGGTTCTTTCCACAGTCTGGCAACCGTGGCCATTGCTGCTATAAACATTGGGGTACAGATGGCCCTTCTTTTCACCACATCTGTATCTTTGGGGTAAATACCCAGTAGCGCAATTGCAGGGTCGTAGGGAAGCTCCATTTTTTTTAAAAGATTTTATTTATTTATTTGAGAGAGAGGCAGTGAGAGAGCATGAGCGAGGAGAAGGTCAGAGGGAGAAGCAGACTCCCCGTGGAGCTGGGAGCCTTATGCGGGACTCGATCCCGGGTCTCCGGGATCATGACCTGAGCCGAAGGCAGTCGTCCAACCAACTGAGCCACCCAGGCGTCCCGGGAAGCTCTATTTTTAACTTCTTGAGGAATCTCCACACTGTTCTCCAGAGTGGCTGCACCAACTTGCATTCCCACCAACAGTGTAAGAGGGTTCCCCTTTCTCCACATCCTCTCCAACACACGTTGTTTCCTGTCTTGCTAATTTTGGTCATTCTAACTGGTGTGAGGTGGTATCTCAATGTGGTTTTAATTTGAATTTCCCTGATGGCTAGTGATGATGAACAAAAGCAAAAATGAACTTTTGGGACTTCATCAAGATCAAAAGCTTCTGCACAGCAAAGGAGACAGTCAACAAAACAAAGAGGCAACCCACGGAATGGGAGAAGATATTTGCAAATGACAGTACAGACAAAAGGTCGATATCCAGGATCTATAAAGAACTTCTCAAACTCAACACACACAAAACAGATAATCATATCAAAATATGGGCAGAAGATATGAACAGACACTTCTCCAATGAAGACATACAAATGGCTATCAGACACATGAAAAAAATGTTCATCATCACTAGCCATCAGGGAGATTCAAATTAAAACCTTACCCCTAAATCTTTATGTTATATCACCATTTATTTCAATATATATTGAAATAGCAGAATGGCTTGCTGAATGGTTATTATACTATAACTGCCACCAGAGAGATAAGGGTAATCATGTCTCTGCTAGCCTTTCTAGATACTAAAACTCTATTTAAATGTTCAACTCATTTGATAGGTGAAAATGGTATTGAGTTGTCTTAATGTATTCTCCTTTTCTTTATAGTGAGATTGAAACTTTTCAGGTCTGTATGGGTCTTTCCTATTAGTTATTTTGTAAAGAGCTTGTGTATTTGTTTTGCCTGTTTGTGTATGTGACTTGTATACTTATCTTCTCTATTTTTCTTCTGGAAAGACTGCTTTTCAAAAAAAAATCTGTGAAATCTGGGTTTGTATGTGTGCAGTTGCTGAAACTATTGTGCAACAGACTGTTTTTTCCAGCATTGCATTTGGCCAGGCCTCCATGCTAGGCAGATCATGGAATTGTCACTAGTCTTGTTGGTGCTGCTGCCTCCCCAGGGGCTCTCAACACTTGCTAAGCTCTTCCATATGCCCAGATGCTTTCTCCTGTTGTAGGTCAGGGGTTGCCAGACTGCAAAAGGTGAGTCAAATCTTGCCTGTCACCTATTTTTGTAAGACCTGAAAATATTTTAAGAAATTTTGTATGACCTAAGGAAACATTTTATTTTATTTTTTGAAAGACTTATTTATTTATTTATTTATTTAGTTAGTTAGTTAGTTATTTGCGAGAGAGACAGAGAGACAGAGAGAGACAGAGAGTGCGTGAGCATGCGGGAGGAGTGGGGCAGAGGGAGAGAGAAGCTTTAGCAGACTTTCCATTGAGCATGGAGCCCAACATGTGGCTCCAGGACCCTAAGATCATGACCTGAGCAGAAACCAAGAATCTGTGCCACCCAGGCACCCCTAAGAAAACAGTTTAAATGCTTGGGGGGAAAAAACCAAAAGGAGACTATTTCATGACATGAAAACTATATGTAATTCAAATCTCAGTATCCATAAATAAAATGTTATTGGAACACAGCTATGCACATTCATTTGCATATCAGCTATGGCTGCTTTCTGCTACAAGGGCAGAGGTGAGTTATTGGTACAGAGACTACATAGTCAGCAAAGCCTACCATTTTTATTATCTGGCCCTTTACAGAAAAAGTTTGCTGGCTGTTATTGTAAAATTGTAGCTTTGAAATGCATTTCATACTCTAACTTGTCTATTCCCCACTGATAGCTCTCACCTAAGTTAGGGCTGTTACTAGGACTTTGTCAGAATCTCTTTTCCTTACTGTAATGTTGGACATTTTTATCAGGAAGGATGGATTTGAGCATGTCTTCTTTTAATCCAACTCCAGAAATCCCTTGAGGTATCTAGAATATGAAAAACATCCTCCTTTATTTTGACTTTAATGTACATTTTCATCCATTTTAAATTTCTCTGCCCATTTTAATAGTGGTTTGGGAGAAATAAATCTTTACTCAAATTACCTTCTTAGTCCAACTCATGGACTTTGAATGGGATTATAACCAGAGTTCACACCCCATAGGATTGACATGGATCCCTTCCCATCCCATGATAATCACTATTGTTTGAGAATTTGTTTGGGAATGGAAAACAATTTAGGAATCAATAATCTAAAATTTAAGTGAAAAAAATATAGTTGATACCCTGTTTCTTCCCCAAGTTGATTTCACTATTTCACAAGGGAGAAATAAAAACATTTTTAAATCACTGGTTAGTAATTGTTTTCATTTCATTGCTAAATCCAATGATCAGCCTAAGTAAAAAAGAAACATTATGTTCTTGGTCCATGGCACTGACTTCCCACTGACTTCAGTAAAATACAAGTTCTATAGAGAGTAGTTGGTTCAAGGCAGAACCAAATCAAGGATCATGCCAGACTGAGGCTACCTGGCTTAACAATCTATACACTAAAACAAGAACAAGAAAGAAACAAGATTGAGAAAACTGAATCCAAAAGGGTTCATCTCAAAGAAAACACTAAATGTACCTTAAGGGAATAATTTGATAAGCCATCTGGATCATTCTTGAGTAACAAAACATGGTTACTAAACTTTCTTCTAAGGGTAGTGTGTCCAGTTTGCATCTGGGCTATTGTTTTGCCAAGAGTTAGGAGAATGAATAGCTATAATACTCTTTCTCACCTTACTCCTTTGCAGCTTTAAAGAGATGTCTTTAAAATAGATACATATATCTATTTGAGTGGGCAACAACTGTTGACCCACACACCATTCCAGTCTAGGGAAAGGAGATCTCCATACAAGTCTACTGAATTATGTGTCAGGGGCTTTAACAATGGGGAAAGGGTTTGATGTACTACTGTACCCCATAAGACCATGATGCAAAATACTTAAAAGGTAATATTGCTCCTGAGAGATATTTAACAGTGTTACATGAGAAGAATCATGACATGGGCCAATGGGAAATCAATTTTCATTTTCACCCCTTTCTGCAAAATCAATATCTTTAATAGCAAGGAGATCATTGGCAGGAAGGAAGTTACCTGCCAGGCAGATATACATTTAGAGAGACAGACAAAAAATGGATTCTGGGAGGTAATATGTAAATCACGAACCCAGCATCTTGAAAAACATGAGGAAGTGAAATTAAAGACGAGGCTTAAAGTCAATCAAGTGCTGCTACAGGGAGTAGAAACTGTCACCATGTATGTGTATGTGTGTTCATAGATATATACACAGATAGAGAAAGATAAAGAGATACAGATATAGACATAATTATTTCATAATAAACTAAAATCTAGCAAGATCTATAGATACACAGAAGAGGATGAGAATCACAAAAACAAGAACTTCACAAAAAAATAGCATCCAGGAGCACCTGGGTGGCTCAGTGGGTTAAAGCCTCTGCCTTCGGCTCAGGTCATGATCCCAGGGTCCTGGGATCGAGCCCCGCATCGGGCTCTCTGCTCGGCAGGGAGCCTGCTTCCTCCTCTCTCTCTCTCTGCCTGCCTCTCTGCCTACTTGTGATTTCTGTCAAATAAAAAAATAGAAACAAGATGGGATTGGGAGGGAGACAAACCATAAGTGACTCTTAATCTCACAAAACAAACTGAGGGTTGCTGGGGGGAGGGGGGTAGTAAAGGGGGGTGGGGTAATGGACATTGGGGAGGGTATGTGCTATGGTTAGTGCTGTGAAGTGTGTAAACCTGGCGATTCACAGACATGTACCCCTGGGGATAAAAATATGTTTATAAAAAATAAAAATTATAAAAAAATAGGAAAAAAAATAGCATCCATATTGGACTAGAATGAGGACTATCTAATTTTTTAGTCAAACTGGTCAATCCTAATCAATTAAGTGTGCAGAAAAAAACATAAATTGATCTCAGAATTCCGCTGAAAAGAGACAGAGATCTGAGAAAAAAGAGGTAGAGGCATTTAGAGTAAGAGATATATATTTATATATGAGTTCATTGGTGGTACATTTTTTAAAAGTTTCATTCAAGTTTGATCAGTTATTTTTTAAAAAAATATTTTCATTATCCTCATTATGTCCTAGGTTGAAAGATTCTATAGAAAACAAATGTCATTTATAGGGTATTATTTTTAAAAAGCTTGGTACATCTAGAGTCTAGATTCTCAATGTTTTGAGGCTAGATCCTTTTTATGTGATTCTGAGTGGACATGTCACATGTTTTACTGTGATATTATTGAGATTTAGCATTGTATGTCCAAAATAATCACTATATACTTAGGGGAAAAACAGCTTTAAAAAAATGGTTTTTTCTCTTATGACTTAACACTTTGACTCTACTTAATATTCCATATCATTTTCTACCTACCTCCATGTTTTGCTCCAAAATCAGTTTCCACATTTCCACAGGTTCTAATGGAGTAATACCTTTGTTAGTACTAAGATTACCACATGAGCCAACTGGACTGTGAAAATCTGGGTTATCTTGATTGCAGAAATATTTGGATCTTACTTCACATCCGCAAAACTTTCTGACATGTTAATATTTGGATAGCTTCTCATGACAGACCATGAAGACCCAACATGAAGACCATGAAGACATCAGACTCTGATATTTACAAGTTAGGGAACTCTAGGAAATTTACTTGACATCTTGAATCTCAGTTTCTCCATCTGTAACATACCTAGCTTAAAGGATGGTCATGAGGATTAAACTAGATCTTCTCTGTGTGATACCTACCACATGCCCACCTGTTCACTGATATTTCTTGTTAACTCCCTCCCTAAAAAGACTGCTTCTTCGAATCCCTCAAACAGGGTCCTGACATGAAAGAATGAATTGCCCGACAAGGTCAAGTTCCTTCTGGCTTTTACGATCTGTTTTCTGAAACCTCACATGGAGCCTTGAGAATTTGCTCAAATAAATAAATCCCATTTACCATGTATGAGTGACAGGATAATGTTGATCATCTACCCCTTCCTCTCTTCTAGACCATGGTCTCCAGGAGAGAGGATGTATCTATTCCTTTCTATGTATCGAGCAAGTGGCTGCTACACAATAAGTATTTACTGACTAAGAGCCATTTTCGCCTTATTAATGGAAGTTCCATGGCTGTTGATGCCTACTGGGCCTAGCATGCATTTTCTATGCCCCTTGAAACACTAAATATTAAATTACTGACCTATTCTCTCAGAGACTAGTGCTAGAGCCAGATTAGTTTTCCAAAATTCATTCAACTCTTTCTGTGGCCAATTCTACCCTCTTTCCTCTTCTCATTGAGCCCATGTTGCTAAAGCCACACATATCTTTTTTTTTTTAAGATTTTTTTATTCATTTATTTGACAGACAGAGATCACAAGTAGGCAGAGAGGCAGGCATAGAGAGAGAGGGGGAAGCAGGCTCCCCGCTGAGCAGAGAGCCCAATGCGGGGCTCCATCCCAGGACCCTGAGATCATGACCTGAGCTAAAGGCAGAGGCTTAACCCACTGAGCCACCCAGGCACCCCCACACATATCTTTAAACTGAGTTTATTTTCCTTTTTTTTAAATACTTTATTTATTTATTTGAGAGAGCAAGCACGAGCAAGGGAAGGGGCAGAGGAGGAAGAAGCAGACTCCCCACTGAGCAGGGACCCAGTGAGGGGCTCCATCCCAGGACCCCGAGATCACTACCCGAGCTGAAAGCAGAAACTTAATGACTGAGCCACCAAGGTGCCACTAAACTGATTTTATTTTAAAGGCATCTCACTTATGCTCTTCACCATCCTTACCATGTAATTGAGGTATTTCTGTATGTAACCCCCCCCATATTAAGTAGAAAGTTCTTTGAGATTATGATTGGGCCCTCATTTAAAGCAGTTTTTCAATAAATAATTAGTGGATTTTGACAATAATTTGGCTTGGGGCCCTCAGAGATATTATTCTCTCAGAAGTCACTGATAGATTAGTTCTGAAGTTAGAATTGATTTAGGAGGATTTAGGCCATTTGTGGACAGATAGGAGGGAAGGAGGATTTTAAGGAAAATTTCACAAGCAGAAGAGGAGTATTTGTACAAGATGTTAAGAAAAAAGAAAAGAAAAGAAAACATATTTCTGAGGTCAAATAAAACTGGGTTAAACAAGCTTAAATAAATTATTTATTGCAGGACACCTCAAATCCTATCAAATGTCAAATCCTGTGCTATACTGTATTGTGAAATATGCAAAGTTTCCTAACATGATTTGACCATGAAAGCTTTTTTGTTTTTGTTTTTTTTTCCTGGAGATTCTAGAAGGATTAGTGGAAAATGCTGCTGTGGGTATGTATCCAGCCATGATGGCTCCCTGTTGTCTGCTGGGGACAAGTCTTGAAAAGACTAATTAATTCCTTCTGAATGAAATCTTGTAATATCTCCCTTGACCCTTTGTCCTCTCAATTCGCCAAGCATTTTTTTATAGCTAATTAAACCTTAGGCAAAGTCACTGCTCTAGAATCTTTCCTTCACATTGTCTGGGTCAGAACCCCGCCCCAGACTCAAGGTCTAACAGATGGGGACAATCAGTAGTACTAAAAACATCACAGTTGCCATTATTCCTCTCCTTCATCAACAGGCTTTGTAACTTTTGCTCAATCTGCCTTTCCACCTTTAACCTCAACAGAATAATAAATTTCTGGAATTTTACCTGAAGGGTTAAAGAGGTGTTTTCATTTTCTCTGGTTCACTTATTCAACAAGTATTTATTGAATGCCTACTATATGCCGGGCACTGTCTTAGGTGTTTGAGATACATCAATGTGGACAAAGACTGCTTTGGTACAGCCAACACTCTAGCTGAAGAATGGAGACAGGCAATAAAAATAAACCTTGTAAATAAGCAAATAAGTAGTTAAGTAGGTCATCAAGCATATGTACTGTGGGAGGAAACAAAACAGATAATATACGGTAGGATGTCGGTTAAAACCGTAAATAAGGTGGTCTTCTTGAGAAGACGGCATTTCAGGAAACTAAGAAGTTGACAGGTATAAACCAGAATGAGACACGGGGGCCATTTCTTTACTGGAGAGACAGAAATATAATTTTAATATATTTTGGCAAGTGACAGAGCAAAGTTCTGTCAGGATGCCATGGGAATATACATCCGAGGAAAAATCTCTAATCTGGATATTCTGGGATGGCCTTTTGGAAGCTGTAATTCCTGGCATGATTTTTAAAGGTGAGCGAACATGAACACAAAGCTTGTCTTCTTTATTCCTGATAAGCTGTCACCTAGATGACAAAGGGACAGCTAGATGAGTAAACCACTCTGGGAGCGTAATTTTAGGCAGAACTGTTCTAAATGTGACCCCCCTCATACGACGGTGAGAGAGGACTGTCACCACTTACTGCCTCAGAGCTTCCCTTTTTCCCATCTGATATCCAGAGTGAAGCAAAACAAAGTATTTGAAAGTGCTTGGAAAACATAATACAGGTATTATAGGAGCCTCGATCTTGTGGGTCGGCTTATAAGGTGATCTCAAGTGACAGTTAATTTGTGGCTCTAATATTTTTGCATGCTGTCCTTTCCCATAGGAAAAAAAGCTGCCTAGTCAGAAGGAAAGGGAGAGAGAGCCAGATGTGGAATGTCTGCAGGCGGGCCTGCAAAAGGGAGCGAGGGAGGAAGCAAATCTAGTAGTTTTCCATGTAGGTGGCCAACTCCTTGGCCTCAGCGCGTTACCAGTCCTGAGGCTGAAGCTAAATGCTTTGTCGGTGTCTGCCCCTCGTGAAAGAACCGCCATGGTGGCCGCAGTGCCCACAGGCTTTGCTGAAAGCCAGCTGGGTCTCAGTGAAAAGAAAAGGGCTGTGTCAGACCAAGTTGAGCCCAGCGATGCTCTGAGTGTCAGTCCAAACCTGGGAGCTCTGTTTTGCAGTCTGGAGGTTCCTCTTGTCCTGAAAGCCTAACCTTCAATTTGAAAATGTTCTCAAAGCTTTCCTCAAAATGAAAATATTTGTTCAAATCCTCAGAATGCAATAAGAAAATATCCTTCTAGCAAAAGCAATGACTTAGCATTTTCGGGTTGGCACAAAAGTAGGAAAACATAGCACAGGGAATCACAGCCCAGCTGGCTATTGGCTGGGTTTTGCTTCTAAGGATTAAATCGCCTTATGAACTTGGCTCAACTTCCCTATTGATGGTTCTTGGATAGTATTCCTGAGACCTAATATTTTTATGTGCCCTCATTTACTTGAAGTATCTTACAGAGACTCACAATATCAGAAAACAAAGAGTAACTTCCATAACCCCTTTACTTTTGAGATAGGGAAACTGAGGTCTGGAGAGGTTTTAGGACTTATATCCAAGGCCATGTAACTAGTACCATAGCTGGGAACAAAACCCAGTCTCCTGACTCTTTCAACTACTGCAGATTACCTCCCCCTCCTCCTAGAAATCAGTTTTCTCTTATTACCCTTTTATTCTTCAGTCACATGATGAAATTTGCATTCACGCTAGTAATGCTCTTGGCTCAAACTCCAGGAAAACTATTCTCCAGTGTGTACTCTTTAGGGAAACAACATATGAATGAGACACTAGGTGGTCTGAAAGAGGAACTGTAAATGATGACACTTCTTCCAAGTTCTCAGCCTTACAGAGCACTAAAGCCAGCTTGCTTAACCTGTTTCCATATTTGCAAAATAAGGACGATCTGTTTCCATTTAGTGGTTACTGTGTGAAGGATTTGAAATCAATGATGGGGTGCATGGCTTTGGGAGCTGGGAAAAAAAGAGAAGTGTCTGCCCCCTCCCTACTTTGCTGTTAGTAGGAATAATTATGCTATGTTCTACTAGACCCTTCCCCACATTAAAACCCCATTTCTGTCCCTTCCTTGTGCAGTTAAGCCCACTCCTGCTTTATACAACATGAAGAAGCCATCTTATTTCCAAACCAGGTCCCTGGATTGTGCAATGTTCTGTATGCCACTTAATTCTGTCATTCAACAGATGTCTGCATACTGGAGGACTGTGTGAAGTGCTGAGGTCACAAATGGTTTCTTATTCAACATTCATTCAACAAAGACTGGATTGAGTCAGTGTCTCCCACATAGGAATTTCTGTGCGGGGTACTGAGAATACAAAGTTAGTTAAGATGGAAATATGACCTCAAGAAGCATATCTCTAGGGGAAGATGAAAAGATGAACAAATAATATTTAAATAAACTGAATTTATGTCAATAATTACATTGTCACATTTTCCTCTAATAAAACATATGTATGTTATCTAACATTATCTAATGTTTCTCCTGAGCATATGAGCATCAAATGCCCTATTTCCAAAACAAAGGGAAGGAAGCTATGATATTAGCCTGGATGGTATTATCCTCATTCTTTTCCTACAATTTCTACAACACTGTAGATGAAGAACCACTGCTTTTCAAGCTGCTGCTAACACTTGAGCCTTGTTCCTAACCCTGCAGTCCTCCTAGTAGCTGAAGTTCTGTGATGTCATCTTGATATTTTATTCACTTTATAGATGGAACTACTAGTTTATCCACTTTCATGACCTCTGAAACATCCCCTCCGAGCTTGGAAGGACATAGTATCTATAGTATCTGTCACCATGACCTATGGATACCGTGTTCCACCTGCCAGGGAGGGTCCTTTTAACTTCCTCCATGCTCTTTGCAGTCAACAAGGCAAAGCAGAACTGGATTCTAGGATATGAGGTAGCCTCCAAAGAGGTGTGGATGTGGGAGGTGGTAGCATGAGTGTACTTTAGGAATACTGACAGTTCCCTTTAGGATTCAGAATTTTTCCGTCCCCATGCAAATATTAAACAAAGCAGTAACAGGAAAAGGAAAATAGGAAAGATGATGTGGGCAACTACATCTGGTGTTGTGCATTTCATAACTGTGCAGTAAAGAACTTCTAATCCTATAGACTTGCTTTTAATAGAAACCAGATACCTTTAAGGTTTTATCTGTGAGGACATCTTCCAGCATCATAAGAAAATCTCCTACATAACAAGAGACAGGGAGGCAGTAGACTGAGCAACGGACTGGTGTTAGCCACAACAAAATTGCTTTAAGACTTAGAAGTCTGGATTTTCAAAAGCCAAGTGGGAGTATTTATGAAGGCATTAGAGGGATAACAGCAGGACAGACAGCAAGAGCATTCAGCATGAACGTGAATGTCTCCAGAGCCAGACGGGGTGAGAACAGAGTCAGAGATCACATGGTCGAAAAAACCTAGTCCATACTGTTTTGTTAAGAGGTTGAAATTCCCGGGATGCCTGGGTGGCTCAGTTGGTTAAGTGGCTCATGATCCCAGCGTCCTGGGATCGAGTCCCACATTGGGCTCCTTGCTTGGCAGGGAGCCTGCTTCTCCCTCTGCCTCTGCCTGCCACTCTGTCTGCCTGTGCTCGCACGCTCTCTCTCCCTCTCTCTCTGACAAATAAAAAAATTTAAAAAAAAAAAGAGGTTGAAATTCCCTAGGCAGACACTGTGAGGTAGCTGGGCTGTTTGTTGTTTTCCATGTCATGTAAATGTGACCCTAGAACCAAAGCAATTTTTCTACTTTAAGTTTAGACACATCCTTGTAGAACAAGAGTCAAACAAGAAACCATGACTCTTAAACTCTCTTAGTTTTGGCACTTCCAGAAGCAGACCTCCAGATAAGGATTTGAGTACAAAGGTTTGTTTGGGTTGTGTGGACAACAATGGTAGATAGATAAACAGAGAAGAAAAATAGGGTTGGGGAGGTCAATAAAGGTGTATTTTATTATGACCACTTTATTATGGTCAATAAAGGTGTATGATTAAGTCAGCTACCACATCAGAGAACTGAGGTTTAACCTCCTGGCACTTCCAGCCTGCTATGCTGGACCGGGTGGTCTGCTGCTGTTCCAAAAATACAGAGATGCAAAACTGGCATCTGGGAGTCTGCTGAGTTGCACTAAATGATACAAGGGGTATGGGGTTGGGGGGACCAAGACCATCAGCTGTACTTCCAGCCAAGAGGTTTAGGGGGCTGGCTAGTCCCCCATAGTAGAAGGGAGGGGCTTCTCTTGTGTCAAAGTCATCTGTCCCAGTGGTGAAGCCCACAGGACCCAGAAGAAACACTGATTCTCCTTTGAGACAGATTTGGGTCTTTAAATAAATGAGCTTTCTTCAGACTCAAGCAACTTCAACAATAATTGTAAGCATGTATTAGAGAAGTTAGTGTATTTGGACTATGAAGATTTCTCTTGAAAGCTTAGGAATTTCACCCCCGAGGCTTGGGCTGACCTGGCTAACCACAGCACAGTCAAGTGTGGCATAGAGAACACTTTCAAATCAGATGGGCACGAGTTGGAATTCTGACACAATTATAGAAGGGATTCAGATTCTCTGAGCCTCAATTTCCTCCTTGTCAAGTGGTAGTTTGGCCAGTTATATTTAAGGATTAGGGGAGCAAAATAGCTCAAACCCAGTCACTACCTGATGAAAGGAAATTCATATGTTTTGGGGATTGCCCTTTGACATTCAGCTCCACCATCTTGCTCCCCCTCCGTTTCCACACTCTGACAGCAGCGCCCATTCTGCTGAGTCATTTGTTAAGTACCTCCAAGATGAGCAGTCCCCAGCTTAGGGGAGAGACACTACCTCTGTGTCCTCAATCTTTATGGGCACTTTTCTTGGGTCCTTTTTCCTGTGCTTCAGGAAGGAAAACACTTGAGGGCTGAAAGGAGAAACTAGCACTTTCCTAAAGTGTGCACTCTTTCCCTCATCTTCTTCCACTACAAGGTTGGGAAGGAGGTGATAGTGTTCTTAGCAAGCCCTCTTGAAAGGACACTGTCTCCCGAATTTGATACTTTTCCCTGTTCAAAATGTGAACATGGGATACTTAAAGCACTTCATTATCATCTTAACTCTTAGTAATTCTGTGAAAATCATGAGAAGACTCATTCTGCACCTAGCACTCACTCTATCAAAGATGTGCAATCCATACCTATTTCCTCATTTGATTCTCAAAATAACTCTGTAAATTTGTAGGGATAATGTGAACCTAATTAATAAAAGAGGAAACTGAGGTTTAAGGAAGATAAGTGACTTGCATAAAAAAAAATTAATGCTAGAGGGGGCACCTGGGTGGCTTAGTAAGTTAAGCATCTTCCTTCAGCTTGGGTCATGATTCCAGGGTCCTGGAATTGAGCCCTGCACAGGGTTCCCTGCTCAGCAGGGAGCCTGCATCTCCCTCTCCCACTACCCCTGCTGTGTTCCCTCTCTAGCTGTCTCTATGTATACATCAAATAAACAAATAAAATCTTTAAAAAAAATTAGTGCTAGAAGTCAATCTGATCCAGGATTGATCATGAATACCCAGCGTCTTAACTCTCACTGTCCAGTAATTTCTCTGTTAGATCAGACAGTGAGTTCCTGGAGGGCCAAGACCTTATCTTGTTTATTTCTGCATCCTTCTACACCTGACAAAGAAAATGTGTGTTCTACAGATATTAACCAAATGGAAGAGCAAATATTTCTAGGCTTTTCATTGGGTCCCAGAATCTCAGACCCAAAAGAGCCATTAAAAGCTATCTAATCAACTCTCCATCTGATGGTTGAACCCCATCTACAAGTCTGCTTTTCTCCTCAGTATAGCTTTCCAGTCTTTTAAACCTATGATCATCAGCTCCAAGCATTCTCTTCTCCCAGCCAAACACCTTCAGTTAATATAATAATTCCAAAGAGATAGAGCCTTGCCTCTTTCATGGGCCAAAATCAGTCAACAACAAAAGCAACATGACTTCTCAGGCACTGTGTTAATTCCTTTACTTCCACTCTCTTATTTAATCCTCACAAGAAACCAATGGAGGAGATGTTATGATTCTTATCCCTACTTTAAGATGGGGAAACTGAGGCTTAGACTACTAGTTAAATTACTTTTCCGGAGTCACACAGCCAGAAAATAATAGTGTCAAATTTGGATCCCAGGATTGTCTGATTGCAGAGTCTGAGGTTTCACACATGACAGCTCTCAAACACGATCCCTACTTTGTGGTCTAACCAGGATAGTATACATTGGAGACATTGATCCCCTCGTTCTAGAATACTACACTTAAGGCTGCCTGCACCATCTAGGAAAACGTTCTCATTTCTAATGAAAAACAGATTCTTGCTTCTCTGTACTATCCTGAAAATACAGCTTTGTGGCATTCTCCTTTTTCATGTGAGTTTCTCTTTCAGCCACACCCATTCCATGAAGCTATTGGTTTTAAGAAACCAGTACACACATTTCTCACCAGTAAGATATGATAAGGAGAGTGAAGTGCAAGCACTTTAACGCAGTTGGCATGTCACTGACGTCAGTAAAGGAAGGCTACTTACTGAGAAGATGATTGATGTTGTTTGAATGAAATGGAAATAGATTTTTCTGTACCTTTGCCATCTCTCTCTGCCCTAATCCTGTGCCCATGAGATATTTTTCTAGAGGATCCTCTGAGATCTATAGACATTCTGATTGTAGTATCATTGATTTATTCAATTAGCAGAAGCTTCAGAAGTCAGCCAGACTGATTCCCTCAGTACATAGAGGGAGACAAAGACACAGAGAGGGGCAGTCACTCACCCAATGTCACACAGCAATTTACTAATAAGCAAAGCTCTAGTCTTCAGCTTCCTGGGCTTGAATTCTTGTCACTCACTACTATTCTTTCAACCAATGATTTGAGAGATAAGACTGGCTAGATGGAGGATAGGTGAGAAATACCACTTACTGACTACCTACTATATATTACAGTCATTATGCATTTAATCTTCATAGAGCATTTTAACTACATTAAAAACTGATATTATCTTCATTTGATAGATAAGGGACTTAAGGACAGAAATTTTAAGTCATTTGTCTATGCACAGAGCAGGAAAGTGACAAAACCTACTTTTAAAAAATTAACATATATTATTTGTTTCAGGGGTACAGGTCTGTGAATCATTAGTCCTACACAATTCACAGCACTCACCATAGCACATACCCTCCCCAATGTCCATAACCCAGCCACTCTATCCCCCCTACACCCTTCAGCAACCCTCAGTTTGTTTCCTGAGATTAATTTCTTTTAATATTTTATTTATAAGAGTGAGAAAGAGCATAAACGGGGAGATGCTCAGAGGGAGCAGACTCCCCATGGAGCAGGAGTCCAATGTGGGACTCAATCCTGGCACTCCAGGATCATGACCTGAGCCAAAGGCAGTCACTTAACCAACTGAGCCACTCAGACGCCCTGTTTCCTGAGATTAAAAATCTGTTATGGTTTATCTCCCTCCCCGATCCCATCTTGTTTCATTTTTTCTCTCCCTTCCCCCCACAACTCCCTGCCCTGCCTCTCAAATTCCTCATATCAGAGAGATCATATAATTGTCTTTCACTGATTGACTTATTGGAACCTACTTTTAAAACTGGATCTCCCTAGTTCCAAAGCTCTGTCTGCTCCATTAATGACATTTCAGTAGATGAACTCTGGTCTTTCTCCTCTCCTCTCCCATCCCTCCTTTCCTTTCCCCTTCAATCTCTGTCTCAGTCTGTGTGTGTGTGTGTGTGTGTGTGTGTGTGTGTGTGTGTATTTCTCCCTCTTTTTCCCTGCCCCCCCCCTTTCTCTCTCCCAGTAAATGGAACCACCATCTATACAGTGGCTCAAACAAGAAGCTCTCTCTCTTTCAAAATGCATGTCTTTGCTTGGCTAACACTCAGACTTCCAGTCTCAACCTGAACTTTACTTGTGTAGGTTCACCTTCCAGAACCTTCCACATCAGTTGAGTTCCTCCTTTTGTACATTCTCATGGAACCCTTTACTTAATCTTTAGTCTCACTCAACAAGCCTGTGGCACATGTTCCATATCTGTCTTCCCCTGTGACCATGTGCTCTGTGAGGAGTGGAATGGGGACTTCCTCACGGACTCTAGTATCTCTGGCACTAAACCCCATGCCTGGCACATAGCAAGAATTCAGTTACCATATGATGAATGCATGAATTAATTAAAGGATTGACTCTCCAACTGAGAGGAACAGGAGTGTGTAGAATCTGAGCATTTCTGCTGTGGACAGTCTCTAAACACCTCATAGGCTGCTGAATGTGGAGAACTAGAGCCCAGATAACAAGTGTGGTCTGTGTTGTGCTCTTTAATACCTCTTTGCTTTCCCAAATGAGTGATACCTTTGTAAACAACAGATGATGTGGAAGGAGTTTTTGGATTCGCTAGCACTGGTTAACATGATGAATTCAATCATTGCATGCAACATATTGGCCACATTGTTTTCCTCCTTTCCCTTGCCAAATATTAAATGTGTGCTGGCTTAACTTCCTACTAATAGTCTTCCTTCAATGATAAATAACCACTGAGCGAGCACATGTGTCTGAGTGTTGGCAGCAATATTTATATATAAATACAACGTGCCTAGATGTAGCAACTACGAACAGAAGAGTACTTGAAGGGAATTTGGGAATCATTTAACAGAACCTTCTTACTTCGCAGATGTGAACACTGGGCTTCTAGGTCAAGAGGGCAGATAGAGTACATGCTAAAATTACCCCCTCCACAGTTTAAAATGAGAGAAATTCTGGATAAAGCATTCTTTAAAAAATATACAAACCAACTACAAAGCAAGGAAGGAAATCTCCCTATGCCAGAAATTTAGAGGGAACCCCAGTGGTTAGTGGAAGCTGAAGCTGAATTTCCCCCAAGGGGATTAACCCAACACAAACCTCAGGAACTAAAATTTTAATGGTTATGTTGTAAAAATATTATACCAAGACCCAGATCACTGTAGGGATCTGAAGCTAAGACCCATGCTTGGACATAGAGTTGGGATAGACTTTCTGTCCATGAAAGAGGATATGAAAATCTCCACAAAGTAGCAGCAGGCCAGAGCTAGAAGCAAACTGACCTACTCTGGCTGAGGGTAGAACCACAGCATGAAATGGGAATTCTAAAATTGTACCTTACCAGGAGCAGACCCGACTTATTACTGTAGAAAACCCAAATCCCAGAAATCAGAGAAACCAATTTACTATGTGAACTCTACAGTGTCTGCTCAAGGACCAGCATTAAAGCACCTTGTTGGCTTTGAATAGGAAACCAGATGCTACCTTAGGGAATTTAGGATCTTTCACAGCCTTGGAAGGAAGTGGGGAATAAGATCAGGATGGCCACCACTAGCCTTCAGGATCTGGAAGTACAGGATAGCGGGCTGACTGTCCCCAGGTAGTCCAGTTGCCCAGAGTGGGAGAGTCTCTAGAGCAGGAATCAGAACACTATAGCCTGTGGGCCAGACCTGGATCATAGCCCATTACTGTACTGGCAGCTAACTAAGAAAAAAAAAAAAAAAAAAAAAAAAAAAAAAAAAAAAAAAAAAAAAAAAAAAAAAAAAAAAAATATATATATATATATATATAATGTATATATACACACATAGTGTATATATCTATGTATGTATACAGATAAAAGAGAGGTTAAAAGGAGGAAGAACTAGGTAAAAGAGTCTGAAAAGTCTAAAATATTTATACCTAGTCCTTTGCAGCAGAAATGTGCTCAATTTCTGCTCAGGAGACTAGACAGAATGCACTGGCTGCACTCTTGCATATTAGAGCAGCAGCTGGGGCTGGAGAGCAGCTTTGCCTCCTCCAAATCTTGTGTAAATGTTCATCATTGTCAAAGCCTTCCCAAAGGATTCTGGGAAATGTAAGGATTCTCACTTTACTCTGAGATGCAGTAAAGAGTTTAGAAAGGTCATGGGGCGCCTGGGTGGTTCAGTCGGATGAGAGGCTGACTCCTGGTTGCAGTTCAGGCCACGATCTCAGGGTCATGGAATGGAGCCCCTTATTGGGCTCTGCACCCAGCAGGGAGTCTGCTTGGGGTTCTGTCTCTCCCTCTGCCCTTCCCCCTCTCTCACTCCCTCTTTCTCAAATACTATAAATAAATTAAAAGTTGTTTAGAAAGGTCAGGGATGATGTTCAGGTGACAATCAAGATGGGAAGCTCACACCCTAATGCAAAGTGAGAGAAAAACCTACATAAGATCATTCACCAGAAGATGAAATCCCACACTTGGGATTTCAGCCAAAAGGTTGAGAAGTGATGAAGATGAACTCCCAAAGCACAATTCCAAAACATAGATATAAATCAGTGCATGGAAGAAGGATCACAAATCCTCCAAAATGGGAAAATTAAAATATGAGAACTAGAAGTACTATTGTGATCTAAAAAGGAATGTAACAAACATGTTATAAGTGTTCTAAGAATTAAAAGGAAAGAATGACAATGGTAAGAAAAAGGAAGATATAAACAAAAACAAAATAACCACCAAGAAACCACTCCCCACCTACATTCTTATCTCTAGGGCTTTGCTAAGGGAAAAAAAAAAATCTGTTATATAGGAGGAGACGTAAAAAGCATAAGAAAAATTAAAATTGGCAAACTTGGAAATATAAATAAGTATTGAGTATAATATGAATAAGAACAGAAATATTTACATGAGTGTTTAAGCTGGAAGTATAAAATTTGATCTTTTAAAATTCGATAACCATCTCATGGTGGTTGAAGTAGGGTGTTTGCAGAGAGATGTTAAAATATGCTCAGGTCCACATCTCTTTTGAGAGCAGAATATAGACACTGATTAACATTATACTTTATTAGAATATTAGAAATTTAGGCACTTATGTTCAAATCCTAAAGGTAACTATTAAGTGAATAGTTCTGCAAAATTTCTAAATACAGTAGCAAGATCATGAGCATTAAGGCAAATTGATTATTCCCAGGGAAAGCAAGAAAGGATGAACAGCAGAGAACAGTGGGGCTCGGGGAGGCCTCCTGCAGGCCTCCTAATGGGGCCAGGTCAGGCCTGAGCCCAGGAGGTGTGACACTCAGCTCACTGCCACCTCATTTATACCAACATGTCTCTCCATACTCTGTTCCTGATATTTGCAGAGGAATTGTGTGAATCTGAATGCCAGATCTTTGTGATCCCATTAAAATTAAGATGTGATTTGGAGGTACACTGAGAGGGGGAAAAAAGTGCTTTTTATTTAAATTTATGTGCTTTTTATTTATTTTATTTAAATGTATTTAAAATCCCAGCTACGCCATTCCAATCTCCTTGGATAAAGTATTGAACTTCTCCACTTCAAATTCATCATTTGTTGAATTAAAGGAGTAATACCTATCTTACAGAATTAGTGTGAACATCAAATAGTCTAATAGAGATTAAATAAACTTAAAGCACCTGGCTTAATTCTGGATGCTTAGTGCAAGTTCAATCAATGTAACTGGAGTTAATGAGAGAGGAATTCTAAAATAGAAAGAAGGATGTCAACACTAGAGAGGTAGTGTTGAACATCAGCTCTAAGGAATGTGGTGAAACCATTAACCAAAAAAAAAAAAAAATTAATTGATGGTGAGGTGAGAAGTGAAGAAGGTCAGGAATGGGTGGGGAAGCATGGCACAAAATGAATAAAGACAAGCCCTCAGGACTGAGTCAGATGGCAATGTAAGATTGCCAAAGCCTCACCTGCACGTAGCACCAGCTATGAGATGTGGAGACAGGTCTGCTAGCTTAGCAGAAATTGGCCCATAGGCCAATACCTATTTTTGTAGGTGTAATTTTAATAGAACCCAAACACACCATTTGTTTGTGTACTGTCTGTGGCTACAGACAGTACACAAACCACAGTGGTGAAGTCGAATCATTGTAACAGAGACCATGTTTCCAGCAAAGCCTACACCTTTTACTATCTGGCCCATTTAGAAAAAGTTGGCCAAGCCCTGGCTTAAAGGAATATTCATGCTCAGACAATCTCCACCACTCAGTAAATAGTGAGGGCCATTCTATGTCTTTAAAACCATCAGCTTATCATGTAGCTAAGTCAACTAAGATAAACGCAAACTACTTCCAGCCTACTTACTACAAATGCCTTCAGCTCCTTTGTTTTGGTCCCATCTAGTGACGACCTACCTTCTTACCTCTAGCTTTACCTCTAATTTCTCATCTGTACCTCCTGATAGAAAGTGACAGTTGAACCTGACTTTAATTTAATTTAATCTTTGACATACTCTCAAGACTCAAATTGTGCTCCCCTGTGTCTCTTCTTGCTCTTTGTGTAAATGTCCTGTATTATCAGGATCTAATCCTCCAGGAGGGAAGAAGGCACCAGCATCACTCTCAGAGCAAGGATCCCATCTTATGTCTGTTTTTCAGAATTCTGACACCTGAGAGAACCTAGGAAATGTCTATTGAATGAATAAACACTATAAAGAGGGGGTGAAATCCAGACATCTAGAGCGAACAAGCTGGCCAAAAGAAAGGAGGAGAGATGAAAGGAAATGCACTGATCTTGGTTTCTCAGGAGCCAGGTGGTGTCGGACAGTTGGGGAAAGGTGAGACAGGAGCAGCAAGAAGAACGACATCACAGAGAAGTATGTGTGTACTGTAGGACGTTCGGGTCTGAATGGGAAGGCAGCTGGACGATTTGCACTTAAAGCTGGAGCAAACCTTTTTACCCAGTCAAGCCGCTTTGTCATCCCATGACCTAAAGGCTGAGGGATGGAAGGTGGCAGGGATGGAGAAAAGAGGAAGGAGACGTTTGGGAGGTTTGTGCTATCCACTGCTGGGGCTTGCAGTGTGGGGAGCTGACCCTTCAAAATTCTAGTTCCCAGGTCCCTGCGCCAACTGGCTTCAGTTCTCCTTAACCATGGGAGGCACTGGCGGCTGGTGGACAGGTGGGAGGAGGGGGTATGCCAGTCTATTTCCACCCCCTCTCTTACTCTTCCAGGGGTCTCCCCATCTGTGCTGGCCTCTCCTTTCCTGTCACAGCCCTTCTCTCTTCATACCCAGGTCCTGTTCAGTGCTCTTCTTGGCTGGATTCTGTGACCACTGTCATTCCTCTTGGTGTCTACAGTCCTAAGAATGCAAGAAGCTTTTTCTTATGTTCCTGATCTCTAGGGGGGTTTACTGTCCCCATTTGACATTTTGGCTCTTTTAACAAGTTTGTTACCAGTTCAGTGTGTTAAATCTTCCCATTAAACTTCCTGGCTGGGTCTTGTGTTTTTCTGCCTGAACTCTGATTGAGACAGGAATAAAAGAAGACAAAAACAAAACAACTTGCTTTTACTTATCTGGGTCTCCCTAGTCTTTAGCACTGGCCTGACACAGGACACACACTCGGTAAGTGCTCATTTAATTAAACTCAGTGAAAAACTCCTTTGAAAAACCCAAAGTGAAAACCCTCTCCTTCTCTTTTCCAAGTCCTGGTAAGAATGCCTCCAAGAGGCATGAGTGGAAGGGAGAGGAAAGATAAGGAAGTGTTCTGAGGTCTTGTAAGGGAGAGTTGCAGTGAGACAAGTTCGTGTGTCGGAGGCTGCCACGCACACTGGAGCCCCCGGAAGCAGCCTTCCCCTCAGACTTGGTCTAGACAAGGCGGCTGGAATAGAGAAGCCATTCCAATTTGCTTGGAAAGATCAAATTTAGATAAACAGCTGGAACTCTCAAAGTCTTGTGGTTCCAGGCGGAGGACAGGCTCAGGAGCACAGTTAATAAATAGCTTTATAGGACTCTGCAGGAGGGCAGGAAGATGTAAGCACAGCAGCCCTGGCTCAAGGTTTCCAGTGCCCTATCCAGTTCCCAAACCCCAAGCAATCTCTGGAATCTTTTGTTTTTAATCAGCCCTTCCTGGACTCCATGTCTTGATCAAACTTTCCCTGAGAGGCAGCAGGACCTACTGGAATGAGCACAGGACTTGGGATCTGAAAAGGGGACCGGTTTTCACTTTGCTGCCTATTAACCTCATTAAACTTTAAATTCTGCAAGTAGCATTTTTTTTCACCTATAAGAGAGAGAGAGAATAATCCCTATATCCTAAACGGATTGTGGCATCGCATTGAAATTATCTGATATCTTAATAATAAAAATAATTGAGCGATTATAGAGACATGCTATGAAGTCAGTTTTTGGTTGGAGTTTCTGTGTTCTTATTAATCTGGCCTGTATTAATCTCCCTAAACCAGTTTCTTTACCTATGAAATGAAGATGGTAGTAATGTCTACTTGATAGTGTTGTTGTCAAGAAAGAGATAAATAACTACAAATTGCTCAGGATGGCACCTGGTACGCTGATGTAAGCATTCAATGCTATCACCGTCAGTGTGCCCTGCTGTGCACATTAGAGGCACAGGCTATGTGCGGTGCATAATCTTCACGACCCTCTGACATCAAGCCCATTCTCAAGATGTTTCTACTGAGGCATAACTTGCCTAGGTTAACATAGTTTGTCCTTGACCAAGATTAACATAGTTAATTACATAGTCAGATCTGACTCTGACTATAAACACTGACCCACAAATAACACGCATAATACCTCTCAAATATTAATTAGAATATTGTTGCTATGATTACTGAAACTTATGTAAGTTTCCTGACACAGATTGGTTATTTTCCTCTATTAGATTTCTACCTTTCATGTGTAAAGAAATATCTACTACCACCAATGATATACTCCATTGTGGGTGAAGTTTAAGTGTCATTTTCTCAAGTGAATTAGGATTATTTTTAATGCTGACATACAAACTCAGTATTTTTTTTTAATCTTTTTCCCTAGAGATAGGAGATACTATTTATTTTTAAAATTGTTAGTCCAGCATCTGAATTAAACATGGTGGTATTTTACCATACACAAAAATAAATTCAAAATGGATTAAAGACCTAAATGTGAGACCCGAAACCATAAAAATGCTAGAACAGAGCATAGGCAGTAATGTCTCTGATACTGGTGAACATTTTTCTAGATATGTCTTCTGAGGCAAGGGAAATAAGAGCAAAAATAAACATCCGGGACTACATCAAAATAAAAATCTGCATGGTGAAGGAAAGAATAAAACTAAAAGGCAACCTACAGAATGGGAGAAGATATTTGTAAATGACATATCTGATAAAGGATTAGTATCCAAAATATATAAAGAACTGACACACCTCAACACCCCCAAAGCAAATAATCCAACTAAAAATGGGCAGAAGACATGAACAGACATTTCTCCAAAGAAGACATCCAGAAGGGGCACCTGGGTGGCTCAGTGGGTTAAAGCCTCTGCCTTCAGCTCAGGTCATGATCCCAGGGTTCTGGGATCGAGCCCCGCACTGGGCTCTCTGCTTAGTGGGAAGCCTACTTCCTCCTCTCTCTCTCTCTGTCTGCCTCTCTGCTTACTTGTGATCTATGTCTGTCAAATAAATGATATCTTAAAAAAAAGAAGAAGAAGAAGAAGACATCCAGAAGGCCAACAGACACACAAAAAGATGTTTAACATCACTCACCATCAGGGAAATATAGAACAAAACTACAATGAGATACACCTCACACCTGCCAGAATGGCTGAAATCAATAACACAAGATACAACAAGTGTTGGCAAATTTGTGGAGAAAAAGGAACCCTTGTGCACTGTTGGTGGGAATGCAAACTGGTGCAGCCACTCTGGAAATCCATATGGAGGTTCCTCAAAAGTTAAAAATAGAACTAACCTATGATCCAGTATTTAATTTTTCTATGGGGTATTTACCCCAAAATTTAAAAAAAAATCCTAAATCAAAAGATTACAAGCACCCCAATGTTATAGAAGCATTAGTTACAATAGCCAAGTTATTGAAGCAACCCAAGCGTCATTTAGAGTTGAATGGATAAAGAAGATTTGGTATACACATACAATAGAATATTATTCAGCCCCTAAAAAGAATGAATTCTTGCCATGACGTGGATGGGGTTAGAGAGTATAATGTTGAGTGAAATAAGACTGAAAAAAAAATAGCATGTGATTTCACTCATGTGTGGAATTTAAGAAAAAAAACAAATGAGCAAAGGGAAAAAGAAGAGAGACACACCAAGAAAGAAACTGTTAACAATAGAGAATAAACTGATGGTTGCCAGAGGGGAGGTGGATGGGGGGATAGGGGAAATCGGTGATGGGGATTAAGGATGCACTTGTGATGAGCACCAGGTGTTGAATGGACTTGTTGGATCACTATATTGTACACCTGCAACTAATATAACACTGTATGTTAGCTATCCTGGAATTAAAATTTTAAAAAACACTTAAAAAATAAAGATAGTGTTATTTTGGAGAGATTTTTAGTAAAAGTAATGCAATGTCATGTGGGATCGGTTTTGGTTTTGGTTTATAGAAAGCCAAGAAAATGAGCAATGAACTTGGAGTCTGGTACTCAGGAGGTTAGGTCCAGCTCTGTGACCTGAGCATAGATCCAGATCTCACTGGGCCTCAGTTTCCTCAGCCATAAACCGAGAGTATGGAGTGATGTGACTTCTGACATTCCTTCCAATCCTAAAATGTGAATGTTATTTTGCCCACAATGTCAATATCCTTTATGATAATGATGGCAGTAGTAGACATTTACTTAACCAGGCACCTCTAAGCCTTCATCTGCTAGCACTAACGTGTATGCATATCCTCTTGTACTTGGCTTGCAGAAAAGTGTTGGTCTAAAATTACAGCTCCCTCAAATCACATTATTTCTATGTATTAAACTGAATCCTAACACTTGAAGTTTAAAGTTTTTATGATTTTGGCCAGAGTAGACATCCTGTTTTCCAGGGACAAAGGGCTTTAAAATTTACTTCTCTGCAAATCTACTCTCTCTCAAAATCATATTTTGATGAGTTAAGTGCAAATGAATCAAAAACATACGGATTTAATTTTCCTTGAAATTCTCATGGGCTAAAACTGGGAAAAGAGAAGAGAAGATGAGGAGGAGAAAGAGAGGGAGCAGCTACACAACAGAGGAGAAGGGTTCCATTGAACAACAGCAACAACAAAAATCTGGCATGGTTCTTGAAAACAACTGCCAGATAAGGGTTGTACTAGATTCACTATCACTCTCCAATAGCCAAGGGGACCCTTGAGTCTCTAAGGACTGGACTCCAAACACAGCACGATGAGGGGAAAGGGACAATGGCTTTGGAAGCAGATCACAATTTGAACCATTTGCTAGTAGCGTGACTCTATGCAAGTCAGTTAATCTTAGGAGTTCCATTTCTGTAAATGGGAATAACAGGACCTATGACAGATGGTTACTCTGAGGCTTATTAACAACAACATTTACAAAGTTCCCAAGAACATACCTGCAACATAGTAATATCTAGTATCTGTTCTTATTTCAACACTGTTTGGCACCTAACCTATCTGGCAGTGGAGAATGAGCTTCTGGCAAAACCATCTCTATCGAGTCAGCTGTGACTATCCTTTATCCGTCCCGCCTTCCTTCTACCTTTCATTCCTAAGTCCTGTGAAAAGTCAATAGCCTGCAAAAGTAATTGTATGTGTGACTTAGAGTTTCTGTGCCTGCAACACGATATGTACACAAATATGTTTTTCCCTACATGTGGTGGTAGGGAAAATAAGACTAGAGGAAAGTATCCATGTTCCCCTAAGTTTGTGGTCAGAGCAAGTCCCCATTTGGTTCACTTCTGGGCTGTTCTTGGCCACCGCACCCTTAAATTGCTCCCTGTCTCCATTCAGTTCCCAGAGCCAGGGTGTCTTTCTAACTGTTTCTAGGGTTACCTTCTATTATTGCTTCTTTCCAAGGCCTTCGGTTCTTTGGAAGGAAGGAATTAATTAAGGCTGAGTCTTCCTCTCTCCCCTCAAGCCTTGGGCCAGCTTGGTCCTTTGTGTGTTAGTACTTACTCCCATCCCCTTTTCTCCTCTTTCCCCTCACCACCACTCCACCCCCTCAGAGTGGGAGGAAGGAAAGAATAATGTCAAGGTGTACTGCTGCTGCTGTTGATTCTGACAGGTTACATCAGTTGAGCTTTTAAACCTACTTTTTAAAAAAAATATTAACATATAATGTATTATTTGCCCCAGGGGTACAGGTCTGTGATTCATCAGTCTTACACAATTTACAGCACTCACCATAGCACATACTCCCCGCAATGTCCATCACCCAGCCACCCCACCCTCAGCAACCCTTGGTTTGTTTCCTGAAATTAATAGTTTCATGGTTTGGCGTTCCTGGGTGGCTCAGTGGGTTAAAACCTCTGCCTTAGGCTCAGGTCATGATCTCAGGGTCCTGGGATCGAGCCCCGCATCTGGCTCTCCGCTTAACAGGGAGCTTGCTTCCCTTCCTCTCTCTCTGCCTGCCTCTCTGCCTACTTGTGATCTCTGTCTGTCAAATAAATAAATAAAATCTTAAAAAAAACAAAAACAAAAAACAGTCTCATGGTTTGTCTCCTTCCCCAGTCCCATCTTGTTTCATTTTTCCCTTCCTTACCCTCTACAAACTCCCACCCTGCCTCTCAAATTCCTCATATCAGAGATAGCATATGATAATTGTCTTTCTCTGATTGACTTATTTTGCTTAGCATAATACCCTCCAGTTCCATCTAGTAGTTGATGGAACGTACAAAAATGAAAAGATTTCATTTTTGATGGCTACATAGTATTCCACTGTATATAAATATATACCACATCTTCTTTATCCATTAATCTGTTGATGGACATCTAGGTTCTTTCAATAGTGTGGCTATTGTGGATATTGTTGCTATGTTTATTGGGGTACATGTGCCCCCTTGGATCACTATATTTGTATATTTAGGGTAAATACCCAGTAGTACAATTGCTGGGTCATAAGGTAGCTCTATTTTCAACTTTTTGAGGATCCTCCATACTGTTTTCCAGAGTGGATGTACCAGCTTGCATTCCCACCAACAGTGTAGAAGGGTTCTCCTTTCTCTGCATAAACTCACTTTTGAAAACATTCTAAACCCTAGACCAAATTGCTTTTTAAGGACCAATTTTGTTCTAGTTCTAGGTCTCACCCACCCCTATGTATTCCATAGTCTGTTTCCTTGTCTTCAAAATTTCAAAATGCATTTAATAGGGGCAGCTGCCTGGCTCACTTGAGAGAGCATGTAACTTTTGATTCTTGATCTTGGGGTCATGAGTTTGAGCCCCACGATGAGCGTAGGGCTTACTAAACAAACAAACAAAAACCAACTGGATTTAATAAAACTTTAAAGAATGCATTTAATAAATCAGGCTTATCTAAATACTAGGTCTCCTACCTCTGACACCATGCAGTAAGGATGCAGGGATCTGATCTCTATGGAAATGCTAAGAATCCAGTGAAACTAACAAGTGAGACAATGGAAGATCAAAAAACATACATAGATTACTATCTCCTCCTTAGTACTCCAAAAGAAAAAAAAAACACACTCATTTTTTTCTATTATCAGGAGAGTAGTATCAGAACTTTATAATAAAAACAATAAAAAATAATATCAAGCACTTACTTCCTGAGCATCAACTATGCACCAACACCGTAGGAAATGTGTTACATGTACCATCTCCCTCAACCCCAGCAATTCTTGACATGCATATTTCATACCCAACCTACAACTGAGGAACTAGAAGCTTGGAGACATGAAGTTACTTGCCCAAGGCTACACTGTTTATTCAGAGCCAAGGTGGATAATAGGTCTTTCAAACTTTGAAGTGTGTGTGTGTTTTTTCCACTGAAAGAACGAGTTGGATCCTTCTTAACTATCTAGGAATGGTGTAGACATTCTTGAGGGAGACACCCTGGACCTGAGTGCTGGAAGCCAGGGAGGAGGATCAACGTGGAGGAGGGCTGCCAGCAAGTGAGAAATGGAGGTGGGTGGGGGATGGGTTAAACAGGCGATGGGCATGTAGGAGTACACTTGTTGTGATGAGTGCAAGGCAGCACGAAGATTTATGCCAAATAGCATGTTTGCTTGGCATGTCAAATGAGCTACTCCCACATAAAGATGACTTTCTGAGCTCAGTTCCAAAACTAAAAGGAAATTCAAGACCCAGGATAGATCACTATTTTAGTGACTCTTGGCCTAGGCCAATTCCACCACTGTAAGTCTTCTGCTCGTCTGTGTAGTATGACAGACAACAGAAAGTTATAATTTTAAAATGTTATTATGAATATCATTAGCAATACAGCATTTTGTGATTATCATGTAGGAGCTTCTGTTATGTGGCAAGCTCTGGATTAGGCGTTCACAAATTATTTAATTCATGATAAATAAAATCAATCTCATGACCCCTGCAGGGGCTTAGAAAGTGGAATCATTTTGTCGAGGACTAAGATAGGTAGCAGAACAAGGATTTGAACAGAAAGTTGTGAGGAATACAGTATAAGAAATTGTAGTATGAGGAATCAGATCTCTTCAATAACTGAAAATAAATAACAACAACAAAATGCTCTGGAAACCTTTGCTTTACTTCCTCCCAAGAGGGGGAAAATTCATTCAGTGATGATAAAGAACAAGAAAGTTTATTCCTAGTGAAGAGTCTTCAACAGGGCAATCAAAATTCTATGATTCTCTGATTTTCCGATTCTAAAGCAATTAGTTCCAGTTCATGGTATATAACAGCCCAAACTCCTTTCATTGCTTTCTACCCCAAAATGAGAGGATGAAGGAAGGTAAAACATATAATCTTATTGGTCTCACCATTACTTAAGTGGATTTGAAAGCACGCTGTCATTTTTTGAACATTATCACCACCACCCTCCTTTGTCTCCCTGTATGGACTGGCCAAATTCTGCTCATCCTTAAAACACCTTAAATGTCAATTTCTCAGGAAGTCACTCCCTCAGGGACAGCACCCATTTCACCCACCCATTACCAACATGACCACAGCACCAGGGGCTTGCCTGCCATAGTATCTGCCATGTTGTTTTCATTGCATATTCTTTTCTGCAGACTCTAGGCTCCTTGAGATAGATATTGTCTTTTAATCTCTGGGCCTCAGTACCTGGTACAGGCTCACTAATCAATGAGTAAAAGAACAAATTAATAAATTCATTCTTAAGACTCAAACTCAGTTTCCCTATTAACCTAGAGCTCTGTCCAAACCAATCCATCTCCATGCATTTAAATTACCCATAATTTAAGCACCATAAATTATGTGAAACCATGTGCGCATAATCATAATCATGAATGAAAATCTGTGTGTATAACAGGTCAAGAGCTACAACTCAGGGCCCCCCACAAACATTCTTATCAAGCATATACATTGCAAAGTTGATCAGCTGGTATGACATCAGAAAGGCTATAGTTCCGAAGCAGCTTACCACAGCAATGGCTACAATCAATCCCAAAGCTTTGTTATTTAGCAGAGTAAATGCCACCAATGCTTTTAGTTGATGGAATTGGCACTTGGTTAATTAGTAAGACAAATGTTATAAATGGGCTCCTGGTGGCAAAATGCATAAAAATTGGCTAAAATAGTTGAGAGATTCCCCCACACCCTTGAATTTGCATTGCATGTGCCAGATGGAAGACTCCAGAAAGGCCTATACCTTATACTCTAATTTATTAAAGATGCTACCTCCACCTTTCATCCTGGATGGCTCCTGTTGGCTGAAGGGTCACAGAACACCACCTCTCAAAAGTTAACGTGTTCGCCCTGGAAGCCACATTTTACTCAAAATCATGTTTACAAAACCGAGGAAGGTTAAAAGCTGGAACTTCATCAACTTTAGAAAATACATGGATGAAGGCTTTGGTGTCAGCTTGCTGATGATATATTGTTTGTATATATATATATATATATATTTTTTTTTTTATTTCTTTTCAGCGTAACAGAATTCATAGTTTTTGCACCACACCCAGTGCTCCATGCAATGCGTGCCTTCCATAATACCCACCACCTGGCTCCCCCAACCTCCCACCCCCCCACCCCTTCAAAACCCTCAGGTTGTTTTTCAGAGTCCATAGTCTCTCATGGTTCATCTCCCCCTCCAATTTCCCTCCACTCCCTTCTCCTCTCCATCTCCCCATGTCCTCTGTGTTATTTGTTATGCTCCACAAATAAGTGAAACCATATGATAATTGACTCTCTCTGCTTGATTTATTTCACTCAGCATAATCTCTTCCAGTCCCGTCCGTGTTGCTACAAAAGTCGGGTATTCATCCTTTCTGATGGAGACATAATACCCCATAGTGTATATGGACCACATCTTCCTTATCCATTCATCCGTTGAAGGGCATCTTGGTTTTTTCCACAGTTTGGCGACCATGGCCATTGCTGCTGTAAACATTGGGGTACAGATGGCTCTTCTTTCCACCACATCTGTATATTTGGGGTAAATACCCAGTAGCGTAATTGCAAGGTCATAGGGAAGCTATATTTTTAATTTCTTAAGGAATCTCCACACTGTTCTCCAGAGTGGCTGCACCAGCTTGCATTCCCACCAACAGTGTAAGAGGGTTCCCCTTTCTCCACATCCTCTCCAACACACGTTGTTTCCTGTCTTGCTAATTTTGGCCATTCTAACTGGTATGAGGTGGTATCTCAATGTGGTTTTAATTTGAATCTCCCTGACGGCTAGTGATGATGAACATTTTTTCATGTGTCTGATAGCCATTTGTATGTCTTCATTGGAGAAGTGTCTGTTCATATCTTTTGCCCATTTTTTTGATTATCTATTTTGTGTGTGTTGAGTTTGAGAAGTTCTTTATAGATCCCGGATATCAACCTTTTGTCTGTACTGTCATTTGCAAATATCTTCTCCCATTCCGTGGGTTGCCTCTTTGTTTTGTTGACTGTTTCCTTTGCTGTGCAGAAGCTTTTGATCTTGATGAAGTCCCAAAAGTTCATTTTCGCTTTTGTTTCCTTTGCCTTTGGAGACATATCTTGAAAGAAGTTGCTGTGGCTGATATCAAAG
>PISX010023164.1:0-30274 GCA_004024625.1 Mellivora capensis
CTATTTATATGGAAAATGTGTAATCATACTGACCCCACATGTTCTTCTGAAAAGCAAATGAAGCAAATATATAAGATATGAAAATCTCTGGCACATACTGAGCATTAAATAAATATTTAACCTATGAAATATGGAATATATGAAAATTCCTGGTACCTAATAAGTGCTTAATTCGATTAGTCATCTTCCCTCTCCTTCCTGCTTTCCTCTCCTCCCCACTCCTTCTCTTGAATGGGAGTACACTGAAATTTTTTTCAGTATTAAAATAAGGTGCCAGGATGGGGGGGACAGTTAAAAAAGTCAACAGAAACACTCAATTTTGATCAGTTCTGGGGGAGATGGAGAGAAGATCCTACCAGTACGTCTCTTCTATGGCTGTTTTATGTAGCAGAACATGTAGCAGTTTGTTAGAATGATGGCTATTGTATTCAACCCTGTCCCAGCCCTGAAGCAGTAGTAGTCAATTCCATATGCACAGAGCACTTTGGCACAGATGTTCTGTCAACTGCATAGGGGAAGAGGGCCCTCCAGGCAGGCTCACAAAAACATTCTAAACTTTTTAGAAGATCAAATGACTGTGAAATTGTATTGGATGCTAAAATCAGAATGGCAAGCTACACAAGAATCTGAAAAGGTCATCCTGCTAATTTCTTTGTCTTTTGGCCAAAATAGAGAAGACCCCAAAGATTAAGGACATTCAATTTAACAAATACTTGATAATGCATGTATTACATTTTAGATACCAAGCTAAACAGTTAGACTACAAAGATGAGTGTACACAAAGGCAAGAAGATTCTAAAGATCCAATAGGAAATGGCTTTTCAATTAATAATCCTTGGCCAAACTGTCCCTGACCCCTTACTCTGTTCCCAAAGTCAAAAAAGCCCAGTAATGACCTCTCTTATGGCAATGCTGGAGATATTAAAAGACAGACTTTTAATTTATTTCAAAGTTTTGGTCCTAACCAATAAGGCAGATAAATAGAAGAGATGGTATCAAATCCATACTATTGGCTCTCACAAAAAGTTTAATATACATACTAGTATGATGTTTGGACACATTAAAGAGATCTTTTCAGCAAAGTAGAAAATTGATCTCTTTAGAAGTATAGTTAGTTTACTAGCCTAGAACACAATTCTGTCTTAAGTGTATCCTTATAATTTGCATGATTTGAATATAAATTCTGCCTAATTTGGAAATAAGTATTATTTTTTTAAAAAGCTGGATTGAAGTGGAATAGAAGAACTAAATTAGTTCTCCCTCCTGGCTTATTATTTCTTCCCATTTCCATTCTAAGTTTGAGTGATGAAGGCAATGTCATGCATTCCTGGTATCAAAGGGGCAAGAACCAAGAGAGAAGAGAAAGACACAGAATGATAGAGAAAATGTCTCAGGCTTATCAAGGAAGTTGAAAAACAGGGATAGTACAGGAATCTTGAGGTTAAACCCCATCATGAAACAGAATTTCTATTTATGCTTGAATCAGATGGGCCTACATTCTATTATCATTCCTAGTTTAAAAACCATAGTAGAATGAGTAAATAATTTTGGAAGCAAGTCAGACTGAGCTATGTGGTTTGTTTAGTGCCTTATATAACATTCATATAAGAATCATCAAATAATAAAAAGAAATACCTGGCAAAATTTGGGAGAAAATATGCCTCTTATAGATACAACCCAAAGCATTCCTACATTTTTACTTGTTCCTAGTTTACAATTATTTAATCACTTTGATCTTTATTTTATATTCTATTTTCTTTTTGTTTCTCTTAAAAGTGTGGTCAGAATAAGATCAAATACTCAAAAATTCCACCCATTTGTTCTGCATTCAAAAATAAATGAGATTCATTACAAGTCCAATTGTAATCCCAAAGTCTTCTTTGTAGAAGACCCTAAATCACACAGAAATGCAAAGGAATACACAAAACATTCTTAAGAAGACTAAAGTTGGAGAACTTACACCACCTGGCTTCAAGACTTAACAAAAATCTGCAGTTTTCAAAACAGTATGATACTCACAGGGATCATACAGAGAAGAAAAATAGACCCAACCTTATAGCATTACTTGATTTTCAGCAATGAACACAAAGAAATGAAATTGAGAAAAGACAATCTTTTCATCAAATGGTGCCAGAACAATTGGATAACCATGTGGGGGAATAAAAAAAAGGCTTGGGTCCTACTTCATGCCATAGACAAAAATTAACTTGAGATGGATCATATACCTAAATGTAAAAATTCAAGCAATAAAACTTTCAGAAATAAACAGAAGAGACTATCTTTGTGACTTCGAGGTAAAGTTTCTTAGAAAAAATATATACAAAACAATAACATAAAAGAAAAAAATCATTAAAAACAAAAGAAACAACAAAAGTGAAAATTGAGAAATTGGACTTAATCATAATTTAAAATTTCTTATTAAAAGATGCCTTTAAGAAAATGAATAAGCAAGCCACAAACCTGGAGAAATACAAACTGTCAGAAGACTAGCATTTAGGATAAGTAAAGACCGCCTACAACTTAATAATTAAAAACAACCAATCTGATGAAAAAATGGACAAAAAAAGTGGAACAGATATTTTTTCAAGAAGATATATCAATTGGCAATAATTTTATTAAAAACTACCCAGCATCATTAGTTATTAGCAATATGCAAATTACAGTCACAGTAAGATATCATTACATACCACAGTACCAAGCACTAACAAGGAGTAGAGTAACTGGAGCTCATACATTATTGATGAAAGTATGAAATGGAACAACCATTTTGTAAAACAACTTTACAGTTTCTTTGAAAAGTAAACACCCTAGCAATTCTACTCCTACCTATTACCCAAGAAAAATTAAAATGCATATTGACAAAATATGAGGATGTTCATAGTAGCTTTATTTAAGATAACCAAAAACTGGAAACAGCCAAGTATTCATTAATACAATAATGGATAACCAAGCTGTGGTATATTGAAAAATGGAACACTAATCAACAATAAACAAGGATCAAATTATTAAAATATGCATCAACTTGAAAGCAATCTCAAAAGCATTATGTTGAGTAAAAGGCTAACACAAAAGAGTACATATTGTGTGATTCCATTTGTATGAAGTTCTGAAATAGGAAAAACTAAAGTGGCGGTAGAAAGAGCATAGTGATGGCCTCTGGATAAGTAGGGACAAAGACTGATGGAGCACAAGAGTGAGGGAACTTTCTTAGGAGAAAGAGATGTTCCTTATCTTTTTTTTTTTTTTTTTTTTTTTAGATTTTGTTTATTTATTTGTTAGAGAGCACAAGCAGGAAGAGCAGCAAGCGGAGACAGAAGCAGCTCCCCACTGAGCAAGGAGCCAGATGAGGGACTCAGTCCTAGGACTCTGGTATCATGATCTGAGCTGAAAGCAGATGCTCATTGCTCAACCGACTGAGATCCCTAGGCATCCCAGAGATGTTCTACATCTTGATAGAAGTTTGGGATATATAGATATATGCATTTGTCAAAATTCATAAAAAAGTAAACTGAAAGGCTTGCCCATTTCATTGTGTATCAATTTTACCTTTAAAAAATAACTATAAACAATATTGAGTTCATGGGAATTATACTACTATCCACACTTATTTTGAAATGCACTAAATAATAAAATGGGTTGATGGATGACAAGGGGTGAACAGACTGATAGATAGGCAATAAAGCCAGTATAATTAGATGTTAAGGGGAAAATCTAGGCTACGGGTATATAGGTTTATAACATAAAGTTAAAATTTTCTGTATATTTCCATAACAAAATGATGAAAAATATGAACCTAAAAGATTTTTTATACTCCTTATAAGTTTAGAATTAATATAGCATTATATTATTATTATTAACATTCATCTGGGATTGCCTACACCTTGCAAATCCTAGGCCATATTTAGAATCGTCAATCATGTTCTCAGCCAGGGACCCCTCTCTATGTCTCCAGTTCATTTTTCCCCATGTGCTTTACACTCTATTCAAATATGTTAGGAAGCAGCATGATGATTATTGATCATGTCTCCATCTTTATGGTCACTTTGAAAGTATACACTTATCAATCCTCCACCAACCACAACCAGAGCAGTGGTTTTTCCAGGGCTATTTATCATGTCTAAATTCTCTACAGGAAAAATAGCAGTCTCCTGAGTTGGTCAATAACCAGCTTGTTTGCCCAGATGCCTAATTTCAAAACAGCCATCATATTGAGATTATTTTTAGCTCCATAACTTTTTCAACCAGCAGGTACTTTACACACCAGATGGTTCCCTATTCCTGCTTTTCTCAACAGGGTCTTCTAATGAGACTATTATATGGCTTGCTTATGGTATCACAATTAGTCAGAGGAAAAATGAAGAAAGAAATTCAGGCTTGATCTCACAAATGCCCTTCTAGTTAATCCCCATTGATCTCAGTTACTTTAATCTCATTTTTTTTAAAAAGGGGGTACAAATAAGGGGAAATTTTGCTCTGTAATTAATTCAGACAATATAGATGTTATTTAAATGGTTATTTGTGGAAATGATGTTTTATAAGAACACATTTGTTTCATCATCTTATAAAGGATAGTAGGATTTCTGTGTGGTTAGAAGGCTGGGTATAGGCCCACCCATGAAGGCAATCATTAGAAGGAACTAAATAGTCTGAATGCCAACAGCCAAGTGCTATCAGGATTCTTAAGTGAATAGATATGGATGGGGAGAGAGAGATAAGAAAGAGAAAGGGAATAGAATAATAAAAATGAAGATTAAACCTCTACTGTAATCTCTTCAATTCTGTAATGTCATTTTCTATAATTCTATAATGTTAAAATCTCATCTTATCAATGGCCATGAACATGTCTCAAAAGATTACAGAAATTCTCCCCAATCTGGTCGTTCAAATTTACTTTTTAATGTAAATTCAGAAACTCTGTGAGACTGTAGAGGAAGCCTTCTCTGGCGGCAGGCCCACCATCATTACCAATGCCCAGGGAGATTCCAATCAGGCTACAGCAACTAGAATAACACCACCTAGCATTCTGACCCAGTTTGTATCTTCCCTTTAGAGCCCATGAACCTCTCAATCTTTTCTTTTTTTTTTTTTTTTTTTTTTTTTTCCTATCATATCTACTTTCTAGAGTGAATGAACTTACCTCTCTATCTTTGGTCATTTTCCTCTTGACTTATCACCTAATTGAAACATGATTTTCCACAAGCCTGTGCTGCTGAGCCATCCCTTATTTTGGGTAATTCTTTACATTACAGTTTACTGCCTTATAATTCCCTATCCATTTTTTACTTTAGGCCATTGTTTCTCTGTCATAGTCCCATGACTTTACCTATTGGTATGCGCACATCCATTTATATGTTCCTATCTCCATCCTCCTTTCTGTGATCCACCAAACTTGTGGATGAGAACAGATCTTGAGTATAGGGATTTAGTATAGGGATTAAAGACATAAGGAAAGAACACAGAGTCTGAAATCACAAGACTAGTTCATCCAAAGACAAGTTTAGCTTCTTACTACATGGGTGGTTTTGAAAAGTGCACAGCCTCTCTTTCCTTTTTTAAAAGGGAATGATATTCTTTTATCATCCTTTTAGGGCTATTTTAATGGCCAAATGACAAAATGTTAGAGAATTTGGGTTGCCCCCAGCCCCATGCAGACAGAAACAAAAACTCAAACCTTTATTTGGAAGGTTCTGGAAGTCTACAGTCATACCACCTTGAATGCACCCAATCTCATCTGATCCCAGAAGCTAATCATGGCCGGGCCTGGTTAGTACTTGGAATGGAAGGTTCAGGAAACACTATTAGGGAAAGGGAAAAGTAATATCAGGAAGGGAAGAAGTGACACTAGAAAGGGAAGGCACCAAATAACCTTTGTGTATTTCACTGGAGTTTGATCCTTCATTGTGAGGGTAAGTACAAAGTCTATGTCTTAAAGTTATCGTACTGAAGATGCAAGGAAGCTAAGCTGGTTGAGGAATGTTTCTTGGTGCTTATTTCCCGGCAATTCTGATCTGCCCTACACCTGGGTAGAGCCCCTGTGTGCAGCTTCTCAACAGTGAAGTGGAAAGTGCTAAAGAATATGATCAGGGCATTAAGAACATGTTCAGACACTATTCAAAATAAATCAACAAAAAAAATGATTGTTATTCCTTAATAACCTCATCATTTGAATTATGGGCACCTTCTCACCCTATATTCTGTCACCCACCTTTCTGTTGATTCTTCAACACTCTCCTAGCACATTTCACAGCTGCCTCACTTCCAAACATTTTTATCTCAACTCCGCTTCAGCAACCCATAAATATACAGCAAAACTTGTTACTTAGACTTCCTCCCCCTCCAAGATCTTTAACTCTGAGGTTTTCTTCTTTGTTTAAAGTCATGCATTCTTTGGCCTTTTCTGTTCCCTCACACCTCACACCTTATGTTTACCTTGTTTACCTTCTTCTTGATCACCAGTGTTTCAGCCCTTCTTTCTTTTTTTTTTTTTTTAATTTATTTATTTGTCAGAGAGAGAGGGAGAGAGAGCGAGCGAGCACAGGCAGACAGAGTGGCAGGCAGAGGCAGAGAGAGAAGCAGGCTCCCTGCCAAGCAAGGAGCCCGATGTGGGACTCGATCCCAGGATGCTGGGATCATGACCTGAGCCGAAGGCAGCCGCTTAACCAACTGAGCCACCCAGGCGTCCCCAGCCCTTCTTTCGTATGCCCATTAGGATACACAGTTCCATCTGCTTCCTCCTTACCAGATGATCAGTTGTTTAGTCTACAGTCCAGATGGCAACACAGAATTCCATAGTCTAGTGATCTAACAATTCACATCCTCAGCTTCTTTTTGTGTGTTCTAAACATCTTGCAATATTGTGTTCAATATCTTGTACCAAGAACATTGCTCAAGGCCTCTCTCATGTTGGCATTAAGAGATCTGACAAATATCGAGAGAAAGAGAGAGAGAGAGAGAGAGAAGCACTTCTATATGTCATATGGAGCAGAACTAACAAAACTCTTCATAGGCGTTATGTGAAAGTAGCATGTCAAGATCAAATCAGATTGGGAAATTATTGGTAAAATAAGATTGAGAGGCATATCATTCAATTTCTCATATCCATTAAGTATGTTCATATGAATTATGAATATTTAAGAAGACATAGCTGGCAAGGCTTTCCAAATTACTTGATTCTGAGGGTTTTACAAAGCAAACTTTGGGACAGACTGATTTATTATGATAATAAATCATTACATATCACAACCTTCTAGGAACAGGTGCATGATGACAGGGCATTGCATGTGGCTTTGCAAGAGGAGCTTTGGAACACTGCCATACCCCCAAAAATATACTTTATTTTGACTGATCTTTTTCTCAGCTTGTTTGTAGAGAATAGAAATTTTTCTCCTCTACTTAAAATGTAAACCTTTTTCTTAAAGGAGATCTTTCTAGTAATTTTCAAGTGAGAATGATTCAATGGCATTGGTATATTTAGCTTCCAGGAAATTTTATGTCTGTTCCTTAAGGACATTACATCCTTAAGGCAGGGGTATTGTGATTATTGCTCAGGTCATGGTCTTTAACCAAAATGTCCCATGTAACCAAAATGTCCCAGCCTCACCTGTTTGTGATTAAAACTAAGATCACATATCCTCCAACACTCAAAGTGCTTTCCCTTTTCTAAGAATCCTCCTTATTTCTCAACCCTCACTACCACAAATATTACCAGTATTTGTCCATAAGTTGGTCCTCCAGGTAGCTTGCCTACTGTCCACAAGGAGAACAGAACTCAGATGCTCTCCTAAAGGTAGACTCTGCAATTACAATCATGATTGCACCCTGCTGAGGATCCTACTTGTCCACAGTTCCACCACTTGGCTATCTGCTTTGTACATGCTAAAGCCCTGGGAGTCCTCCGAGATATGACAATCAGACTAACCATTTCTATTGATCTGCAGAGGCCTACTTACCACTGCTACCTTGAAGCCACAGGCTACCTGGGGTTACCTTCCAACAACCTGGCAGTTTACAGAACTGAGGTTCCATCTGAACTACCAGCTTTGCAAATGCAGTTTCTTGCCATTTCATCCATGTTGAGCTATTCTGAAAAATACAGTGGAAGATACCTTCTAAACCCATACATCTACAGGAAGGGCTATACATTCACTTTACTCTGAAGAGTAGTTTGAGGCCCCAAAACAGTTTTCTACTATGGAGAACCCCCTGACCTTCAAAGCAGATCTTGTAACCTGTCCAATTTGAACCCCTGGATCCCAAAGTCAAATAAGGAAGACAGGGTAATTCTATATTTAAGACTGTAATTGAGAAGAAAACAAAACAAAACAAAAATAATTCAGTAGTATCAGACAAGATGGCAGGGAACTAGGAGGAGGCGCTGTTTCAACCTGTCCCCTAAAGTGAGCTGATTACCTACCAAGGAACTCCGATCACCCATGAAATCAGCCTGAGATCAGAATTCTACACGTCAGGCTCTCTATGGGGTCAGAAGACACCAGTGGGCAGGTAAAGCGGAGTGGGAACATCGGACTGGTACTGGAAGATAAACAAAAGGGGGAGGGAGACACCAGAGGAGACCATTGGAAAGTAATACCCCAATACGAGAGTGCCCTACGACTGGGGACCAGCATTAACTTGAAGTCAGATAGAAAGCACTCAAAAAGAGCAAAGGATCGCAGGGGGAAATTGTGGGAATTGGAATGGTTAGGGACAGGGACTTAAGTCCCCATGGAGGACAGACACCCCTGGCGCTGAGCCAGAAAGAGTGCAGCGGAGAAACCAGGTCTTGGTCCCTGGGCCTCGAGGAGACCTCCTAAGGGCACTTGGCATGCGGCAGGGGCTGAGACCCTCACGGGGCAGAAACAGCCTTTTTGCAGTCCCCACACGTGTGCCACGCCGCACTAGCAGAGGCTGAGACGCGCTCTACCCCCTCCCCTGAGAGAGGCACACGGCGGAGCCAGCCCAGTGCTCTCGGACCCAGAAAGTCTGAGCACTCCCAGCCCAGGCCAGCGGGAAAATCTCAGGGTGCGATCGCTGCTGGGAACCTCTCTGGTGGTCTGGAGCTCCCCAGACAGCTGCTGCTGTTGTGGTTTTGAGTACAAGCAGGACACACAGGTGTCCCCAGAGATCGCGGCTGGGAACATGCTCTGCAGCACCCAGAGGGGAATGGACTGGGGCTTCTCTCTGGGAGGGAGGTCTGGCTGCAGTTTGTTTTCCCCTAAACCTTCAAGAACCGTCGGGAGCTGCCAAGGGGAGAGAAAACAAACGAACAGACGTAAAAACCTCCAGAGAACAAAAGCCTGAAGGCTCGGTTTCCTCAGAGCCCACCCCCCTGAGGGGGGCAGAAGGACTTAACTCAGGAAACACTGCCTGAAAACCCACGTGGCAGGCCCCTCCCCCAGAAAGCCAACTGGCCGAGAAGAAAACAATCATAGTTCTACTACTTCATAGATACAATGTTTAATTTTTAATTCATTCCCACTATTCTGGTTCATTTTTAAATTTTTTTTAATCTTTCTTATTTTTTTATATAGATTTTTTTAGCCTATTTACCATCACAGTGAGTTGTCCAGTACATCAAATTCCATAATAACCTTTTAACCTGAATTTTTGATACATATACCCATGTTTTTCTTTTGCTTTTCTATTTTTAAATATTTTTTTAATTTAACTTTAGTTTAGATCATTCTTTTCTTTACTTTTATTTGCTAATATTCATATAGAGTTAAAATTCAAGGTAATCCCCTTTCCCCAATCAATGCTACCCCTATAGGTAAACCAATTTTTAATCTCCTGTTACCTTAGGAAAGTTGTGTCCTTTAAAAAAGATAACAAGATAAATCCAGGAAGAATCAAAATAACCTTCCTCGCCCACACAGAGAATTTACGACCACTCTCCCATCTTTTTCTCCTACCAGTATTTTTGTATATTTGTGTTTGTCCTGGAGTATATAAATCTTATACTTAGGGTTCTTTTTGACGAGGTTCTTTTTTTGTTTGTCTCTTTGTTTCTTTGTTTTGCTTCTACATATATATGTACATATTTCTTTCTTCTCTTGTCATATACTTTTATCAGTCTTTTTTGTTTGTCTGTATTTGTTTGTATACTTCACAAACCTTACCTTGGGGCCCACTTGGGCTGAGCCTTCTCTTTTATCCTTCTTTCTTTTTCCTGTCTCTCTCTCTCTCTTTCTCCCTATCTCTCTCTCTTTTCTCTGCTTTCTCTCTTTCTTTTTTTCTTTCATTTGGGTGGGGACTCTTGATTGCTCAGAAGCATTCCAGGGTGCACCTTCACTGCACCAAGGTCGATACATCCAGCTACAACCATTCAGCCAACTCTCACCAAAATGACTGGGAGGAGGAATGCCCAGCAGAAGAAAAATTCAGAGGATGGGCCTTCTGCAACAGAGCTAATGGCTACCGACATAGAAATTATGTGGGAAAGGGAATTCAGGCTAACAATTATCCAGGCAATAGCTAGATTGGAGAAAGCCATGGACGACCAAACAGAATTGATTAGGGAAGAACTGAAAGCCACAGGGATGATGTTCACAATATTAGGGCAGAACTGAAAGCTACCAGGGATGATGCTCACAAGGCTCTCAATGAGTTCCAATCTAATCTAAATTCTCTAAAAGCTAGGGTAACTGAGACAGAAGATAGAATTAATGATCTGGAGGACAAACAGATAGAGAGAAAGGATGAGGAGGAAGCCTGGAACAAACAGCTCAGAAGCCACGAAAACAGAATCAGGGAAATAAATGATGCCATGAAACATTCCAACATCAGAATTATTGGAATACCTGAAGGGGAGGAGAAAGGAAGAAGTCTAGAAGATATTGTTGAACAGGTTCTTCATGAAAATTTTTCAAATATCGCAAATGGAAACAGCGTTCATGTACTAGAGGCAGAACGGTCCCCCCCACCAAGATTTTAGATTCTTGAAACACCTTGAGACACCTGATAGTAAGAATGAGGAATTATAATTCTAGAGAAACTCTCCTGAAGGCAGCTAGGAAAAAGAAGCTCCTTATGTACAGAGGAAAGCCCATCAGAATAACGTCAGACCTGTCCACAGCAATCCTGCAAGCCAGAAAGGTCTGGCAAGATATATTCAGAGCACTAAATGAGAAGAACATGCAGCCAAGAATACTTTATCCAGCAAGACTGACATTCAGAATGGATGGAGATATAAAGAGTTTCCAAGACCGGCAAGGCTTAAAAGAGTCTGCAAACACCAAGCCGTCATTGCAGGAAATATTAAGGGGGGTTCTATAAAAGAGGAAAAACCCCAAGAATATCATTGTACAGAAATATAGAGACAATCTACAGAAGGAAGACTTCAAAGGTAACACGATGTCAATAAAAATGTATCTATCAATAATCACTCTCAATGTGAATGGCCTAAATGAGCCCATAAAAAGACACAGGGTTGCAGATTGGATAAAATAACAGGACCCATCCATATGTTGTCTACAGGAGACCCATTTAAAACCTAAGGATACACCCAGATTGAAAGTGAAGGGATAGAGAAACTTCTTTCATGCCAATGGGCCTCAAAAGAAGGCCGGGGTAGCGATTCTCATATCAGATAAGTTAGATTTTAAAGACTGTAGTCAGAGATACAGAAGGACACTACATCATTCTTAAAGGGACTATTCACCTAGATGATCTAACAATTGTAAATATCTATGCCCCCAATATGGGAGCAGCCAATTACATAAGAAAACTCTTAATCAAGATAAAGAGTCATATTGATATGAATACGTTGATAGTAGGAGATCTTAACATGCCTCTCTCAGTAATAGACAGATCATCCATGCAGAAATCAATAAAGAAACAAAAGCATTGAATGACACATTGGACCAGATAGACCTCATATATATATATAGAACATTCCACCCTAAAACAACAGAATACTCATTCTTCTCAAGTGCACATGGAACCTTTTCCAGAATAGATCACATAATGGGTCACAAATCAGGACTCAACCGATACCAAAAGACTGAGATTATTCCCTGCATATTCTCAGATCACAATGATTTAAAACTGGAGCTCAACCACAAGGAAAAGTTTGGAAGGAATTCAAACACCTGGAAGGTAAAGACCACCTTGCTTAAGAATGCTTGGATCAACCAGGAGATCAAAGAAGAACTTAAACAATTCATGGAAACCAATGAGAATGAAGACACGTCGGCCCAAAACCTATGGGATACAGCAAAGGCGGTCCTAAGGGGGAAATACATAGCCATCCAACCTCCCTCAAAAAAATTGAAAAATCCAGAATCCACCAGCTGTCTCTACACCATAAAGAACTGGAGAACCTACAACAAATTAAACCAACTCCACGCACAAGAAGGGAAATAATCAAGGTTAAAGCAGAGATGAATGAGATAGAAACAAGAGATACAGTAGAACGTATCAATGAAACTAGGAGCTAGTTTTTCGAAAGAATCAATAAGATCAATAAACCATTGGCCACACTAATCCAAAAGAAAAGAGAGAAAGCTCAAATTAATAAAAGTATGAATGAAAAGGGAGAGATCACAACTAACACCAAGGAAGTAGAAACAATCATCAGAAGCTATCATCAACAGTTATATGCCAATAAGCTAAGCAACCTAGATGAAATGGATGCATTCCTGGAAAAATATAAACTCCCAGATTGAACCAGGAAAAAAGTGACAACCTGAATAGACCGATATCTAGTAACGAGATTAAAGCAGTGATCAAACACCTCCCAAAAAACAAGAGCCCAGGACCTGATGGATTCCCTGGGGAATTCTACCAAACTTTCAAAGAAGAAATAGCACCTATTCTTCTGAAACTGTTTCAAAAAATGGAAGCAGATGGAAAACCTCCAGACTCTTTTTATGAAGCCAGCATTACCCTGATCCTCAAACCAGGCAAAGACCACACCAAAAAGGAGAATTTCAGACCAATATCACTGATGAATATGGATGCGAAGATTCTCAACAAGATCCTAGCAAACAGGATCCAACAACACATTAAGAAGATCATCCACCATGACCAGGTGGAATTCATCCATGGCTTACAAGGGTGGTTCAACATTCACAAGTCAATCAATGTGATAGAACAAATCAATAAGAGAGAAGAACCACATGGTCCTCTCAATTAATGCAGAAAAAGCATTTGACAAAATCCAGTATCCATTCCTGATTAAAACACTTCAAAATATAGGGATAGAGGGAACATTCCTCATCTTCATCAAATCTATCTATGAAAGACCCACAGCAAACATCATCCTCAATGGGAAGAAGCTCACAGCCTTCCCGTTGAGATCAGGAACACGACAAGGGTGCCCACTCTCACCACTCTTGTTCAACATAGTATTAGAAGTCCTAGTAACAACAATCAGACAACAAAGAGAAATAAAAGGTATCCAAATTGGCAAGGAAGAACTCAAACTCTCTCTCTTCGCAGATGACATGATACTTTATATGGAAAACCCAAAAGACTCCACCCCCCAAACTACTAGAACTCATACAGCAATTCCGTAACGTGGCAGGATACAAAGTCAATGTAAAGAAACCAGTGGCTTTCTTATACACTAACAATGAAAATACAGAAAGGGAAATTAGAGAATCGATTCCATTTATGATAGCACCAAGAACCATAAGATACCTGGGAATAAACCTAACCAAAGAGGTAAAGGATCTGTACTCGAGGAACTACAGAACACTCATGAACGAAATTGAAGAAGACATAAAAAGATGGAAGACCATTCCATGTTCCTGGATTGGAAGAATAAACATTGCTAAAATGTCTATACTACCTAGAGCAATCTATACTTTTAATGCCATTCCGATCAAAATTCCACCAGTATTTTTCAAAGAGATGGAGCAAATAATCCTAAAATTTGTATGGAATCAGAAGAGACCCCGAATCACTAAGGAAATGTTGAAAAACAAAAATAAAGCTGGTGGCATCTCATTACCTGATTTCAAGCTTTACTTGAAATCTTTACTTGAAAGCTTTATTTCAAAGCTGTGATCACCAAGACAGCATGGTACTGGCATAAAAACAGACACGCAGACCAATGGAACAGAGTAGAGAGCCTAGATATGGACCCTCAACTCTATGGTCAAATAATCTTCGACAAAGCAGGAAAAAATATAAAGTGGAAGAAAGACAGGCTCTTCAATAAATGGTGCTGGGAAAATTGGACAGCTATATGTAAAAGAATGAAACTCGACCATTTTCTTACACTGTACACAAAGATAAACTCGAAATGGATAAAGGACCTCAATGTGAGACAGGAATCCATCAGAATCCTAGAGGAGAACATAGGCAGTAACCTCTTTGATATGAGCCACAGCAACTTCTTTCAAGATATGTCTCCAACGGCAAAGGAAACAAAAGCAAAAATGAACTTTTGGGACTTCATCAAGATCAAAAGCTTCTGCACAGCAAAGGAGACATTCAACAAAAAAAAGAGGCAACCCACAGAATGGGAGAAGATATTTGCAAATGACAGTACAGACAAAATTTGATATCCAGGATCTATAAAGAACTTCTCAAACTCAACACACCCAAAACAGATAATCATATCAAAAAATGGGCAGAAGATATGAACAGACACTTCTCCAATGAAGACATACAAATGGCTATCAGACGCATGAAAAAATGTTCATCATCACTAGCCATCAGGGAGATTCAAATTAAAACCACATTGAGATACCACCTCACACCAATTAGAATGGCCAAAATTAGCAAGACAGGAAACAACGTGTGTTGGAGAGGATGTGGAGAAAGGGGAACCCTCTTACACTGTGGATGGGAATGCAAGTTGGTGCAGCCACTCTGGAGAACAGTGTGGAGATTCCTCAAGAAGTTAAAAATAGAGCTTCCCTATGACCCTGCAATTGCACTACTGGGTATTTACCCTGAAGACACAGATGTAGTGAAAAGAAGGGCCATCTGTACCCCAATGTGTATAGCAGCAATGGCCATGGTCGCCAAACTGTGGAAAGAACCAAGATGCCTTTCAACAGACGAATGGATAAGGAAGATGTGGTCCATATACACTATGGAGTATTATGCCTCCATCAGAAAGGATGAATACCCAACTTTTGTATCAACATGGATGGGACTGGAAGAGATTATGCTGAGTGAAATAAGGTCAAACAGAGAGAGTCAATTATCATATGGTTTCACTTATTTGCGGAGCATAACAAATAACACAGAGGACATGGGGAAATGGAGAGGAGAAGGGAGTTGAGGGAAATTGAGGGGGAGATGAACCATGAGAGACTATGGACTCTGAAAAACAACCTGAGGGTTTTGAAGGGGCGGGGGGTGGGATGTTGGGGGAGCCAGGTGGTGGGTATTATGGAGGGCACGCATTGCATGGAGCACTGGGTGTGGTGTAAAACTAAGAATTCTGTTACACTGAAAAGAAATGAAATAAGAATAAATAAATAAATAAAAAATAAATAATTCAGTAATACAGTGGAATGCCAGGAATTAACTAATTTATGTGAATCACAGCACAGTGATGGCACATAACAAGTTCCCATTCATCTTCCTTATAATACTGATTATATTAATATATCTTTGGAAATTAAAATCATTTCCTCAAAAGAGAGCAGAAAGATTTCCCTGAATAATGCTCAGGAAGAACTGCAGGATTCCCTTCCTACACAGGTTTGTGGAACATTGAGGTTGATACACAAAGCATATAGATTAAAGCTGTGGTTTCTGCTACAAACTACTTCCATGATAAAGGAGATATAAAGACCACCATTTGGCCAATAGAGCAAGCACTGATTTTTTTTTTTTTTAATGCACTTGCCTGGTAGAGGGAGATACATCAAGGAAAAAATCACTGAGTAGTTCCCTCAGGGGAAGAAGTCAGTGTGGAAGTGGAGGTGAGAACTGAGGGGAGTTAAATACCATACCCACAATGGATAGGTCATTATACCTATACAAATTAAGGACCAAAGTCACTCCCTGGATCAATGAGTCCATGAGTCCATGCACTGTTGGTTAAACCAAGTCCAGATGTTCACTGATCAGGAGAGTCTTCATTTGGTGTGTGTTCGACAGAGGGATGGCACAAGGTTCCCCCTTATTCCTCACCTGCAACTGGTATTGAAACCTGCTGTGTACCATGTGCCACTCTAGGCATTGGGGTCCTACCAGTGGAGAGGGCATTAGCAAAATAGTGACCAACTCTTACAGCTACATCTTTATAATAGCAATCATTGTGGGGCTTTTTCTTTTTTTTTTCTTTTAATGTCCCTGAAAGTATGTCAAGAGCATAAATCCAAAACAATTCAGAAAAAGCAATTCCATGAAGGGCCCAAGCCTTGAAGTCCAGGCATGCAGCTTGTAGTGGTCTGTCTTTGCAAGAATTAGAGTAGAAGGAGAAAGAAATTCTACCAAGGCAAGCACAGATAATGGCAAGAAAAAGGAAAATCTCCTTTAGGGATGAGGAACAGCATGGCCACATGAACGTGCATGATGCATCCATGGGACAGCATGAACACACTTGAAGACCTTGTCAAGTCCTCCACATCCTTAACACCAATAAAGACTAAAATTCCCTCAATATGAAACAGTGAAGTATTACTTAAAATGAGTACTTCAGGCTCTACATGAATTTTTAAATATATTCCAGAGGAATATATAAGACCATTAAAATACATACCCCCCTTTATTAACATTTTCTCTCTCTTTAGTTGAAACAGTTCTTGTACTGTCTGTAAACAGCTACAACTTTTATGAAATATGTTTCCTTATTGCATCATGAAGAGCCTCTGGTAGGCTAATTGGCTATTCTCTCAAACCTTAATTGAATACTAGCCACCCGAGGAGCTTGTCAAAGTGCAGATTCTGATCCAGTAGCCTGTGGAGAAGTGTGAGATACAGCATTTGTATAACAAGCGCTCAGATAGTGCTCAGGCATTTGATCCAAAGACCACACTTTGATTAACAAATCAGACTTGGACGTTGGTCACCTCTGAATCAGACATGACACTCTGATTTATTTAAAACCTTAATTATGAGGCAAGAATCATTACTTTCTTAGACTCGCCTTTCTCACTCTCTCAATTTGAAGTGACAATAATAACAGTAATAATAATAAAAATAGTTATTTCTACCTGACTTATAGTTGACATTTTGTTCTTAAAAAGAAAAAAAGATTCACAACAGCCATATTTTTTTTTATTTCAAAGGAGAAAAAATACCTTATTGATAATATAAAAATCTAATAGAAATGGAAAGAAGAAAGGGGAAATCTATACATAAATGAAGGGCAATAGTAAGCAGTAAATAAGAATAAGACCGAGTTACATCAAATCAGGTACTTACAACATCCAAGCTCATTGGCTGGGGAAGCCCGGTGGAGACACCTGGACTAGTGTCCTGATTGAGAGGCCTAGCAGAAGTGTCCTCCCCTCAGGTGAGACTTCCAACTGACCATCCCCATGAGGGCCATATTTATAGGCAAATGATGGGGTATGAAGTTAAAAATTTGATTGCCTACATGCAGTTTGAAGCGAGCGGCATTTCTATGTTATCACATCTTCACATCTTTAAGGAGCCTGGGCCATATGTGCCTGCTTCCCCTTCCAGATTTCATTCAGGGGGGCAGCCCAGCCCAGAGATAGAGGGGATGCAAGGCAAATTTTATAGCGCTTGGCATCCAGACTGGAAGAGCAAGTACTGACCTGGAGGCCAGCTAATGTCAACTAACCAAGCTCCCGAGGTCACTTATGCAGCATAAGTCTCACAAGCAACATTCTTTAACCTGCCTGCATCTGGGCAGGTCAAGATGGTTGGTTATATAAGACAATCACAGAAACCTCTATCCATACAATACACCTATGTAGATAATCCTTTGTAGATGACCAATAAATAGAGACTAAAGCCAACTGAGAAGCAGATCTGGAGCTTTAGACCAACTGATGCTTCCTCAATTTTAATGTGTATTAGAATCAACTGAAGAGCTTGTCCAAATGCAGATTCCTGGCCCTTGCCCCCAAAGATTTGGATTCAGCAGGTCTGGAGTAAAACCTGAGAATGTACATTCCTACTAAGCTTCCAGGTGATGCTAATGCCAACATCCAGGGTCTGCTGTCTGGGTATTAATGGGATAGACTCATTCATCAAAGGACAGCCTCAGAGTGAATTTCATTGCTTGACTCAACATTGAAAATGGGGTAACAATGAATTGCCTCTAGTCAGAGGAAATGAGTAAAGGAAGTGATTTTTTTCACTTTGTTAGGAAAATTAACAAAATTTTAAATCAAATAATCACCAGAAAAATAAATTCTTATATGACTTTGGAGTTTCAGAGATGCTGGTAAAAACTCAAAATCCTGAAGATTGAAGCTTTCTGTGTTAGGCAACTACTCCAGATCGGTTGCCTGGTGCAGAAAGAACTGGGAGTGGAGAAGGAGAGGAGGCTGAGGAAGGACAGACAAAACCTGAAGGTGACTGTGCCATGCCAGGGAGTTTGGGTTTATTCTGTATTCCCTGGAGACCTGCTAAAGATGCATGATCTGATGGATTTTAGGAAGATATTTTGAAGTTGAAACTAGAGAATGTTCAGAACAAACATGAAACTAAAAATCAGACATATTTTGAATAAGATCAAAATCAGTTATTTTCTTTTTTTTTTTTTTTATGTAGGCTTCACACCCACCTTGGAGCCCAACAAAGGCCTTGAACTCATAACCCTGAGATCAAGAATGGGACACTTAACTGACTGAGCAACCCAGACATTCCTAAAATCAATTATTTTCAGTACCCATGAGGTGTGGGGGAAACAATGTTTTATGAAAAGTCTTCTGTACATATCTGAATATAAAAGCCTTCAAGTGGTTGCTTTGGAAAAGGAGAGTTCCCATAGGAGTCTATAGGCTCACAGATATCTCAAAGGTATCTTCCAGATTATGAAATCTGATTGCAGCTCAAAGGCACTGGAATCAATCTACAACTAAATTAAGAAAACAGGTTTGATGGTGGTAATAATGTTCAGTGACCATGGGTGATATATAAACTTACACTGGGTGGCTCAGTCAGTTAAGTGTTTGCCTTCAGCGCAGGTCTGGATCCCAGGGTCCTGGGATGGAGTCCTGCATCAGGCTCCCTGATCAGCAGGGAGTCTGCTTATCCCTCCATTGCTCTCTTGCTTATGATCTCTCTCTCTTTCAAATAAATAAATAAGATCTTTAAAACATATATAAATAAACCTACAGTATTAATACAAACTAAAAACATAATATTCCAGAATTTTTAACTAATTAAAAAACTGTTTACCTTAAGTGGTGATTTAGAGAATCTACTATGTGTCTTTTAGGGTAAATACTTTATAACATTTTCAATACATATATCACTGATCATGTGCTAAAAAAGTTCTGCTCAAGGATAAGAGATGTGAGATAGGTAAATGTGTAACTTGTAGTTTTTTGTGCAAACTGGCACACTTTTGAGACTGAGAGGGGTGTATTAATAATATGCTTAGATACATGGTCACCTGAGTCTAGGTATAATGTGACTGGTGAATTTCAAAACATTTATAAATTTTGTGTGAATAAACAGCCTTAGGATGGTGTTAGTCCAATTTATAAGTCTCATGCAAAAGCATTCTGTAATAATCTCATAGCAGACACCCTCTGAAATTTCCAGGTGGGAACTAAATCCTAGTAACCTCTTATCCTGTAGTTGGGGGGATTCACAAATTCATATCAAAGATATGATTACTATTGGTTTGAGGTTCTTTGATGAAAAAACTTTCTAAAATACACTTTTACCAACATTTAGTTTCTTTTGTCTTTTGACAGTACCTTGGAAAGCATTAAAGGTCTGTGTAACTATGTTTTAATAATCTTTGCTACTTCCTTTTTTTTTTTTTTAAGATTTTATCCATTTATTTGACAGACAGAGATCAGAAGTAGGCAGAGAGGCAGGCAGGGAGAGAGGAGGAAGCAGGCTCCCCGCTGAGCAGAGAGCCCGATGCGGGGCTCAATTCCAGGACCCTGGGATCATGACCTGGGCCAAAAGCAGAGGCTTTAATCCACTGAGCCACCCAGGCGCCCCAATCTTTGCTACTTCCATTGTGTTATTCAAAAATACTAATTTTACAGATCAAATTTATTTGTATTTTCTGCTCCTTTTCCTTCTTTGACAATGTAGCAAAATTCTTCCAAATTTTAAAATAAAATACGGGTAACTCAGCTTTATAGTTTATACACACACACACAAACACACACACACATTTATGTGTATATTTATTTTTTTATGCAAAATAAGGTCTATATGCTAGCATAACACAGCTTTCTCACATTCCTATCTCAATTGTACCCAATGTGATTTTAAATTATGGAAGTGACAATATGAAGAGGTCAATACCATTGAAAGAAGAATTTATTATCAACATTTCCTGAAAGAAGGGAGTCTGCCATGTTACACAGGGCCACAGGCACAGTACCAGGCTTCAGTCAGGAGTTCTGGTCAGAAGCAAGAGGGAGGGGAAAGCCGAGGCCCGACATTTTACTGGGGTTTGTGCAGGAAAGGCAAGATAGAGCAGAGTGAGCAGATTAGGATTGGCTCATTTGAATAATTCTGGCAGGCTTTGGGCTATGGGGTATTCTCCAATAGTCTAGTACAGTTGGCCTGGGAGGATTTAGAGGAAATATTGGCTTTGGGAAATGGTTAGGAGCATAGACTGGGAATATAGATTGGTTTGCATATGAAAGGCTCTCTAGGGCGCCTCTTTTGTTGTCTCTAAGAAATGGTTAGCCCCAGGAGGGGCAGTCTCTGCAATTCCTGAAAGATTTTTATGATGACATCATAACATACAAAAAAACTTTTAAAACATAATTATTACAATTTCATGTTAAACCTAATGGGCTTATAGGTTTAGTGAAATAAGAAAAAGAATTATTGATATACTAATATTTGCCAAATATTGAAAAAGGTTATAAGAAGGACAAAGATTATAAAGATATTTCTTTCTATTCCCACCATTTCTGAGATGAGTTCACATAATTCAAGTGTGATCATCTTTCCCAATGGTCTTTATACAATCAATGTGATCTGTGTTTTCAAGGTAATTCTATAACTGAACTCAAGGGATTCACTTTTTGGAATGTATTGAATTGAACACACCCCAAGGATGTGTTGAAAGCAAAGAATTTTTATTGCTTGTTAAGGAAACAGGGAGACAGCTCTCAAAGTGCTGTTTCCTGTAGTGTTCGTACAAAAAGTTTTTACTCAGTGCATTTGGGGATGGGGACAGGGAACATGAATATATATTAAGGAACTTACACATATTCTATCACTTAGGCACTTTGATTCAACTGTGTATGCCTAGCCTATCAACATGCTAGTTCATACATCCTATGTTCCAAAAATTGCAGAAAACTCCACCTACTAGGAGGAGATCCTAATATTATAATGAGTGAAAAGTAACTTCAGGACAATTTGGGCAGCTTTTGAGCAAGTCCTCAGCTGCAATCTGGCTAAACCTGGCTCATGTAATGGGATATCAGGTGAGACACACCTTGCAAGGGGCTCTCAAGTGAAACGCTTAGCTGGGCATCTCCTTGGCTAGGACTGTTTGTTCTGCAAAACAAAACACATTCCTTCCCAGTTGTGTCCTTATCCCTCCCTTCCTCCCCCCTTCTGATAGCTCTCAGCCCTCTGATTTAAGTAACTTCCCTTTGCATCCTAGTTAAAAATTCTGTCATAAAAGTCACTAAGTACTACTGTTGAAGCACAAACCTGTAACTAGCTCTTCCTCATCATCAAAACACATGTTCTCAAAAGCTCAAGACTACAGAACAGAAAACTGCATTAATAATTTCCAACTCTGTAGATTACTAGAAATAAATTTCCAGAGAAAGCCCAAATCTGGAAAAGAAAACTCTAAATAACGGCCAAACAGCCTTTGAAGCTGAGTCACCAGAAGCATCTGACCACACCCATTTACATTTCTTTTTGTACCAGGAACCAAAAAATCAGTAAGCCTGTGATGACTGATCTTTCATTAAATTTTACTCAGATTTTTTTTTATTTTTAATTTTTTATTATGTTACGTTAATCACTATACAGTGCACTGTTAGTTTTTGGTGTAGTATTCTATGATTTATTGTTTGGGTATAGCACCCAATATAACACATGCTCCATGCAAGTATGTGCTCTTCTTAATATCCATCACTGGCTATTCCGTCTGCCACTCCCTTTCCCTCTTAATTATCCTTTCTCTATAGCTTCCTGGGAATGTGAAATAAAGAGATTTTCTTTCTCCTTTTCTCTCCTATGTCCTCTAATGTTCTCAGCCTTTCAGAGCCAAGAGGATTTTCCTTTACAATTAGATCGCCTTGCACTCACTCATTCATTCATTAATTCAGTCATTTGCTTACTCAACATATAATTGGTAGCCACTAGGCTTTAGGTGCCATACTGTAATTTAGGCCATTTTCAGTTTTCACACTGTGAATATTTCTAGAACATTTTGATAAAAGTTTAAAATTAGGTTGCAAGAATATAATAGTAGTTAAAGATGTGTGCCTTAAATCCAAAGGAATCCCATGACCTAGTGGCTTTTTGACCTTGGGCAGATAAGTCATCTTCTACAAGTTTCAGTTTTACCATCTATAAAATAGAGAGAATAATAGTATATACATAAGATAAAGGTTGTTGTGAAAAATCGATGATTGGCAGAATGGGATATGCTCCCAGAAATGTCCCTGCCACTTTTTGTTCTGGATTTGCAGCATTGCCGACCCACATCCAATTCTAGAGCTTCTATTCCCCAAGAATGTTTGCAACACACCTTAAAGGGTAATATGCACATGCTACCCTCACACCCATGAGTAACAAGGTGATTTTTTACTATTATAAAGTCTGGGTAATAACTCCTAGAAAACGATATATGAACCTCTGATCTGACTGGGCATTACAGGCTGAGCTTCTAGCTTGGACTCCATTCCCTCCATTACAGGAGCTTTTGTTAAAGCCAGACTATTCCATGTAGAAGTCTTCCTCTTGTGTTCAGTCTGTTTCCTTTTCAAGGATACCATTCTCCATCTTCTCTGTTTTTTAAAATTCTATCGAATTTTTCAGGGCCTGGTTTTAACATGACTTTTCCATGAAGCCAGCTCTGTTTGCCCCACTTCTACCATGGCACAGATCGACACATTCTTATTAAGGCTCCATATAACTTTGACCCTACAAGAATTCAGCATTTTTTATGTCATGAATATCAAGATGTTAAATGGGGTTGTAAAAATTAACAAGAACATTTTTAAGATGGAGATGTTTGTACCTTTGTCAGATTATTTCTCTTAAAAGAGGGGTGGAGAGGTGCCTGGGTGGCTCAGTCAGTTAACCATTTGATCTAAGGGTGCTGGGATCAAGCCCTGTATCCGGCTCTGCACTCAATGGGGAGTCTGCTTCTCCCTTTGCCCCTCCCCCCACTAATGCTTTCTCTCTCTCTCTCTCTCTTTTTCTCTCTCGCTCAAATAAATAAATAAATAAATAATAAAATAAGATAAAATAAAATAAAAAGAAAGATGGCAAAGTATCTCAGATTCCTTAACAACAGGAAGCCAGCAACCTCCCAGAAAGTACTCAGCTCCACCCATCTACAGGACTCCTGGGAGCGAAGCCTTCTGCAAATTTTTTTGAAAGAAAAATAGGAGATTATCTTGGAAAAACGTAGCTCTTCAGAGTAAATTGGCCCCCATATTGCCTTTAAATCAAATACCATACCCTCCTTTGGAAGCACATCTGATATTTTCAATATTTTCCTTTCTTTTTTTTTTTAAGATTGTATTTATTTATTTGACAGAGAGAAAGAGAGAAAAATACAAGCAAGGGGAGTGGCAGGGAGAGGGAGAAGCACACTCCCTAATGAGCAGGGAGCCTGAATGGGGCTCAATCCTAGGACCCTGAGATCATGTCATGAGCCAAAAGCAGATGTTTAACCAACTGAGCAACCCAGACATCCCGATAGTTTCAATATTTCCAACTTCATGATAAATCTATCTATTCAATATCACTTGAGCTCCCGTTTCCTGAAAGGGGGCCTTGGTTGCAATTGTGTTTTCTAATCTACCTGCATTTTCTTTGTCTACATAATGTGTAAAATGTCTATGTAATGTTGTATTTTGGAAAATATTTATTTCTACTATAAAAGATACAAAAATAGGATAGATAAATGAAACTCATGAGATGAGTTAAGCATAGATAGTAAATACATCAGTAACCCAAGGTATATGTCAAACAAGTCAGTTAAGTAGAGCATTTGTGTGTGAACATAGATAGGAAAGGATGGAAATACTCAATATTTAGGAGTTCTTAAATCAGTCACCTAGTTGTAACACCTATGTGTCCTCTACCAAAGAAACACAGAGAGAACGTGTGGCTATCCATCGGGCTAACAGGAGAGCCTCAGCTGTACCGAGAAGTACTTGTCACTCTGTCTTTCTGCTAAAGTAAGTGTGTGTCATTGGCCCTGAGTACCTTTTGTCCATAAGCCTCTTGCTTGAACCCCATCTGTGGTCCTCATGACTATACACCCAGTGGGGAAGACTGATGAAGTATTGGGACAGACAAGACACATGAACACATGTGCACTAGATTCAAGTGGTATGTCTTTCACCCCACAGGCATGCTCCCTTAAATGTGTTAAAGTTCTTCTTCCTCTTCTTCCCCTTGTTTCTCACTGTGTTTCAAATTCTTCAAATAAGTTTGTCCCTCTAGCATTTTAATTTTGCCTACAGGTTTTGTGCTCATGATCTTTAAGTAAGCTTGCCTGGTAGAGTTGACCAAGAGTCACCTTGAAAGCACTCTTAACGGTCAAAGCTAGAACGATTTGTACAACAAATACACAAAGTAGTGTTGGATCATAATCTAAGGTAAAAAAATAAATATCCATGTGTTCATATTGATATAAATAAATGGCTGAATTTTTTAAAGGGAGAGAATAAATAAATCTCTTGTGCAGAATTCTAAATAATTTCTGTAGATATCAAGATGTAAAGCATAACTCTCCATTCTTTAAGTGTGGATGTGGCTAGTGACTTAATCGGAGGGGGAGACAAACCATGAGAGACTGTGGACTCTGAGAAACAAACTGAGAGTTTTTGAGGGGAGAGGGTGGGGGGTTGGGTGAGCCTGGTGGCAGGTAGTATGGAGGGCACGTATTACATGGAGCACTGGGTGTGGCACATAAACAATGTATTTTGGAACACTGAAAAAAATAAAATTAAATTAAAAAAATTAAAAATAAAATAAAATAAAATAAAAACTATATTTATGAATCTTTCATAGATTCATAGGGGGTAGGGAGGAATAGAGTACCTTTACAGTGGAGAGACCTGCTAAATACTATCTCAACCAATTGAGATATCATGATACCAGGGTAAAGTACCATTTGTATCATATACAAATTGATGGTATATACCCTCAATGTAAATCATACAAATGATACTTTACCCTGATAGTCTTCTCCACCAAACACAACTCCATTCTAACCAAGAGAAAAACATCAGACAAATCCAACTGAGGGATGCTTTACAAAATAACTGACCAGTACTCCTTAATATTGCCAATATCGGGGTGCCCGGGTGGCTCAGTAGGTTGTCTCTGCCTTTGGCTCAAGTCATGGTCTCAGAGTCCTGGGATCCAGCCCCGCATTGGGCTCTCTGCTCAGCAGGTAGCCTGCTTCCCCCTCTCTCTCTGCCTGCCTCTCTTCCTACTTGTGATCTCTCTCTCTCTCTCTCAGTCAAATAAATAAATAAAATCTTTTAAAAATTTTTTAAATTGCCAATATCGTGAAAAACAAAGAAAGCCTGAGAAACTGTCACAACAAAGAACAGCCTAAGGAAACATGATGACTAATTGTAATGTGACATCCTGGAAGAGAAAAAGGCTATTGGGCAAAAACTAAGGAAATTTGATTAACATATGGAGTTTAGTTAAAATTCAGGTCTCAGTATTAGTTAATTTATTGTAACAAATGTACCATACCACACAACGTAAAAGGTTAATAATAGGGGAAACTGGTTTGGGGGTATATATCAGATTTCTCCTTCACAATTTTTTAGAAATTTTCTATAAATATATTCTAAAATTAAAAGTTTACTAAAAAGCAAAACAATACAAAGCCTGAGATTTTGAGAGACCAAGCTTTCTAGTAAGCAAAAGTTATTTCAAGCAATTTGGTTTTTACACTTCTTAATAAAAGTGGCTTTAAAAAGGTTAATCATTTATATGCAAAGTTATATTTTCCGACTGGGTCAATTCACACATATCACTGACGTAGACAATGAATCAAGAAGTTAGGAGAGAAGAAAGCATTTTCTCACTTGACAAATTATTTTCTGATGTCTGACACCTTGTGGGCTCTCTCTACACAGCTGAGGAAGTGCAGAACTCTTGAATTCCAACAGCCTTAATGCCAAGTCTATTCAAGGGTAAGACATGGATACAGAGAACAGACCTGAGGCTATGAAAGCTTTTCCAAGTTGCCAGCAGTAGAATGACGCACTGGTCCTTCGGAGAACAGAATTTCAGCTCTGCAGACACAAAAGAAAATGACATTTTTAGAAGGATTATGTATATGGTGTAAACAAGGTTAAAAGATCAGGAAAATGACTGTACCTCTCTGCAGGAGTATGTGTGTTTATTTGCACCTTGGTTTCTATGTAATCACTTACTGCCAATGGGGAGAATAGTGCTATTATTAGTCATAATAGTTTTTGTCATTTTTCCATCAAGGTAAGAGTATGTAGTGGAAATAAAGTGTTGCTAAATCATGAATCATTTATGTACTACCTTGTGCTAAACAAGATTTGATGCAGTATACCAGATGCACTGGGCCACCTAAGCACATTCCTTATATTGTGCACATGTGGGCTTGAGCAACCCAGATCCATAACAAGCAACCCCCAGTAAAGCTAACTAATGTAACAGGAATTTGTGTTGGCATTGCCATGAAATTGCTGCTAAGGTCCCACATTCTAAGTTCAGACCATTGTCTAGGCTAGACTTTGTCTCACATTAATTACCGAGATGGTCAAAGAATAGGTTGCACTGCCAGTCACCCTCTCAAACCTCCTCCTACCATCCTCGGTCTACAGGGAGATCCAAATTAGGGACCACATTGTTGCTGAAAAGGTGCTGTTCTTGTTCTTTTCCAAGGGTGCTTCCCTCCCTTTAGTTGAGGGAGGAGGGCTTCAGGGAGTCAGTTGTAAAAACTGAAGGCTTGCACAGCATTTTGTTCTCTGGTTGGATGTCTGCTTACCATAGACTTGGAAATTTTCCCCTAGGCTACTGTAGCAAGGTAAAAGAAAATTGAGAGACAAGGTGGTGGAGAAATGCCAGCTACCCACTTCTTAGTTCTGAAGAGACATGGAATGGATCCCCAAGTGTCTGGAGTTCTAAAAGGTGGCCACAGAAAAGTAGACATTTTGCAACTATAGGCTTGTCAAGACCACCAAAGAACTTAATATGATATCTCTAGGAGATCAGAACAAAGCTGTTCAAAGTCTGCAAAGCCCAGAAGAATTGCAAGGACTGGCCTGTCATGATGGAGACACATTGGTACATCACACAACCTAACTACATCCACAGATAATGAATTTCAACAGCAGTTACCACCAACCAAATTGAGGACCGCAACCTGCTCTCTTTAAACATTTTTCTCTCCCTTTCTACTTCCCTAAGGGAACAAAATGAATTAAATCACTTATGGTTCTGGTCTGCCTGGAGGAGGGAAGGAGGGCTTTGAAGTTAGGAGAAAGACAGAGACAGAGGGAGAGAGAGAAACCAGAGGATTTAATCTTACTTAACTGAATGAGTATTCCAATATCTGACACTGAATGCTAATATGACCAAGGTGGCATTAAAGAAGCCACTTTCCAAGTGGGAGTGGTGGGTTTATAGGTTTAATTTTACCCATTTGGGATACAGGTTTTAGATAAAAAGCACTTTATGTTTATATCCCACCACATTGAAACTCCTTGATATGTAAGTAGCAACAACAAGAATATAATGCCCATCTACATGCATTGACAATTTTCAAAAGACCTTTTTGACAAAAATAAGAAATGGTAGCTATACCGATTTCCCTCTTCTCACACCACAGTTAGAAAATATTACTATCTTTGAAATTGGTTAATCTTGGGGCACCTGGGTGGCTCAGTGGGTTAAAGCCTCTGCCTTCGGCTCAGGTCTGATCCCAGGGTCCTAGGATCGCACCCTGCATCGGGCTTTCTTCTTGGCAGGGAGCCTGCTTCCCCCTGTCTCTATCTCTCCACCTGCCTCTCTGCCTACTTGTGATCTCTGTCTGTCAAATAAATAAAATCTTTTAAAAAAATTGGTTAATCTTATCTAAGGTACTGCAGAGCTAATATCATTTCACTTACTAATGTGACCATAACACTTATGGGAAAAGATGCATTTATCTATTTTGATTTTCTTTACAAAGTGTGGTAGAGAATATTCTTTAAGCCTTTTTTTCTTTAAAAATACGTAGCTCCTTGACATGACAGAACTATAAATTGAATTATGTTAGTTATCATTGGCCTCTTGAGATATCTGGGAATCTTATATTATATCAGATCATTGTCACTTCCAGTTCACTGTAATTCCAGAACAGGGGAGAAACTGATATGTCTTATTAACTGCTGTTATAAGGTGACAAATATGTAGAGTATAAAATTCTCAAATTTTCAGTTTCAGAGAAACTGAAAACTTGAGACTGCATGACACCAAATATTCAGATAAAAACAGAGTAATCCCCTGAGATATCTATTTGCTTACAGGCATCTGGATGTTTGATAGTATGACATATTCATATGTCAAAACATATGAATGACTGTGTAAATTCAGCACTCTTTATCTAAGCATTGTGTGTTGTTTGGAAACAGCAAAAAACCTGCAGTATTAAGATACAAAATGAGCTAATGTCCTTTGAGATTTGTGGCCAAAACAAATGTGACATCTGGCTTCTTGAACTGTCACTCAACAGTCAGCCACTTTTAACAGACAATTTTTTAAATTGGTCTGAATAGCCTATGGCTTAGAATGGAGTTCCAGAAATGTGAAAAAATACATATTATATTTTCTATCTTGCAACTTTATAAGATGACATTTATTTTGTATTGCTGCTTTTAAAACAACTTTCTGTATTAATCTAAGATCAATATATTTCCATAGAGTTGCCACCAAAAATAACATTTTTGTGGCTTCACCTAGCAAAACCTTATGAATAAATGAGATATGTTAGCATCAATAGAATGAAGTAATAACAGGAATGTATTTCATGAAGTTGGTGGAAAAAATATATCAGTTGGTATATGATTTTTCAAAGTGGAGTAACACATTTAAACTTAATAAAATTGGTGACTGATTAAAGAATACCAATATTTCAAATCAGAGCAGTGATAAGGTGTCCAAATATTTACCTAATGTGTCAAAGAAAAAAAAGAGTTCTCAAAGAAAAAAAAGCAAAACTGAAATGAAACTGATATTTTAAAATATAATTCAAGAAAACTCCCTGAAAGAAAAAAACTTAAATATATATCCTGAAAGATGGGGGAAAATCATGTACCTGGGAAAATGTGTCTATTAACTCTGAGACATTGCATAATACAACTATAAGAACTTTTAAAAATTAAAAAAAAAAGGGGAGGTTCTCTATTCTAATCCAAAAGACTAACTAACAAGAATTTTTTTTTAAAAATTACATTGGCAACAGACTTCTAGACAGGAACAAACATAGCAATAGCACAACAGTATTTTTAAGAAGCTAAAATAGAAAGTATGAACCAGGGATCTTATATCCAACCAAGCTCTCCATCAACTATCAAGGCAATAGAAAACCAGTGTTTAGCATGTAAGAACTCAAGAACTCAGGGACTATTATATACATGAACCCTTCCTGAGATATGTATAGAGTATCAAGTTTCTTCTATCAAGATAATTAGAAACTTAAGCAAAAATAGATCTAAGAGTTAACAAAGGTGGGGTAAAGAAACAAAAACTGTGTAAATGTTAAATGCTCTAATAAAGCAGAAATAACAAAGCTAAAAAAAAGAAGATGTGGTCCATATACACTATGGAGTATTATGCCTCCATCAGAAAGGATGAATACCCGACTTTTGTAGCAACATGGACGGGACTGGAAGAGATTATGCTGAGTGAAATAAGTCAAGCAGAGAGAGTCAATTATCATATGGTTTCACTTATTTGCAGAGCATAACAAATAACACGGAGGACATGGGGAGATGGA